>JACEIK010009667.1:0-49268 GCA_018107945.1 Datura stramonium | reverse complement strand
ATCAGTGTAATTAATGACACTATGAGATTTTTTTAAAAAATTAATTATAAACAAAAAGGTTAATTGACTAAGTAAATAAACTTCAATTTATGATAAACATGTGAATATAAAATACAAAGTATTTAAAATACATTTTTTTTTAAAATGTATGCTAACTAATTATAAAATAGTAATAATATCGCACGGAGTAATTAATATATTTCAACTCATATGAAGATTCTAAGAAATTGTATTTTCTAAAATAGTAAAAGAACAAGAGGATGAATTTAAAACTATATTTCTATAACAAATATTTATACTTAATAACTATGTAAAAAATAAAGTTAAGAAAATAATAAATAATTTTTAATCAGTGTTCCTCATATGTTTGAAATGAAAGCTGGCTAATTATCCTCATGTTTGAAATGAAAGCTGGCTAATTACCACATATTCTCACTTACTTTAAAATTTAAATAGTGTAATTATTCTTCTCAGTTAAATTTAATTTCCATATTTAATCAACAAATAAATATAAATTGTCTGGCTATACCCAGTTATACCTAAATTCAATTATAAAATTACTTTCAAAAGAATGAGGATGATGCTTCCTTTTTAAGAAATGTTTCTAATATAAGGTGTTAGTGCACATAAGATCTCTACTGGGCCAAGGTGAGAAGGAAAGACTAGTGCTTGGAAAGAGCTGACATTGAACTTAAACTGGATGATACCAAAGAGTTGTATTTGTTTATATAATTTTAAAATAAGCAGGAGCGGCTACGATACCGCTTCTTCCTCTGATCAAATTTGTAATTGTTAAGTGCCAATTTTATTGAAATTTAAACTGTTGCTTTTGTGTGTCTGCAGCACCTGATCCAACATACATACAATTAATTCTGAAAATACCAATGGGACCAAACTTATCATATTCTTAGGTATTTTTAAAAATACTAAAGATAAAAGGTAAGGGGGAAATATACTCCCTAAATTTTGACATTTAGACTTGATATACTTCTTGTTAAATAATAGTGCATATATACTGTCTTCTAAGAAATGACGCATATTTACTCTTTTCAAGAATGTATTCATATTTCATTAAATTAAAAAATAACAATTCTAGAACTGATTTTTTAATTTAAAAATATCATACTCTTAAAAATTATTTGCCATATTTTACTCCTCCTGATCCGGCCTGCACTCCAATCCATCTTCTATTCACCATCATTCATTTACAGACTCTAAGATGCTTGTTTGACTAAATAAGATGATCATCAGGACCACGGAGAATGACCAAAGAGGGGTTAAAAATAAATGAGGTAATTTTAAAGCCACCTATCAGTTGTGGAATTAAAAAAATAATTTTTTGAATTTTTTAATTCAATAAATATAAATTTGTTAAATAAAGGCAAATAATATGCATCATTTGTTAGATCTAAGAGAGTATATATGCAATCCATTTGTAAGACAACAAGGATATATGTACACCACATTTTAAATCGTAAGTACATCCAATTTCAAAATTACAAAGTTGAGAAGTATATTTGTCCATTTTTTCCCTATTAAAAATGGTGTAATAAAGAAGAATAAACAATCATAAAAAAGACAAAACAAGTCCTAATTTTGGGTAGATAGAGACCGAAAGAGAAAATCATATATTCCAATAACATAGAGAAAAGAAGAAGATAGAGATAAAATTGTATGCTTGCCGATAAATGAAGTCTGAGGCGTTCCAATGATGATTCCTAATAAAGGAGATTCCTCAATTCCGAACAAGAAAACTTTGTTTTATTACTGAAAAGTGTTTCAAATAGAGAAATCACTAATCTTTTTTTTGCCCGTTTTCCTAATAAAATAGAGCAATAAAAAAATTAAAAAAAGCAATAAAAAGGCAACAAGTCCAATCCTGATAGATAGATAGATAGATAAAGAGAGAATCATATAATTATCGTGGGAAAAAAAAATGACAAAACAGGTAAAAGTTTTATGCTTTACCAATGAATGAAGTTCCGAATAAAGTGTTCCGGCTGACGTACTCAAGAAGGAGATTTCCAATCGAAAAGTGAGATCTTCTTTGTTTTGTTACCGTAAAGTGTTCCTGAATAGTGAGAGCTCATCAAGTTTCAAATGAATTACAGGATAAAAATATAAGATGATGTAACTAATGCAATTTCTATACGTGAGTCAAAGAGAATTCAACTATGATTTTCTTATCTAAAAATTAGTAAGTAAATCTGCATGTCAAATATTTATATATATAAGCACACACACACGCACACACAGAAAAAAATCGCATACTTTAATATGTAATACACTTAACACTTTACGTTACATCAGTGACTAATTAGAAATGTACTAGATTTTTATTTTAATTCTTATTGCAATCTAATCTCATTTAAAGCAACACACGTGCCAAATTTTTATTGGTGTTAGAGATCAACTTTTAAGGAATAAACTTTCAACTATTTGTATGATAGACAACAAATAATAATTGAAGTTTTACACCTTTAAAAAAAAAAAAAAAGAATGAAAATACTTAAATCATGGCATCAATTTTTTTTTTTTTTGACATCTCACTTGTAATTTTAATAAATTTATATTTTCCGCTGATAAATATAAAAACCATAGTACCCTCTAATTTAGGTCAAACATAAATAATCGACTAACATTATGCATGGTCAAACGCCTGAGGAAATAGTAGAAGTACTTATTTAATGTTCTATAAGGTATATGCTAAACTATAACATATATGTTCTATTAAGATTATTACCATGTGTGCATCTTAATTTATGATTGAAATGTACTTTGACTATTTTGTAACCTATTTGAATATTATCATAAATTTTAAATTGAAAAACTAATACTTATATGGATTTTTCTCAAACCTAATTTTTATATTTGTAATACAAAATTCTAATATTTATATAAGTGGATATGTTTGTCATAAAGGTCACCTTTGATGTGTACCACACACAATAGAAATATTTTTTTTTTTGACTTTAATTTAGTGAATGTATTTGTTAAAAAAAAAAGAATCTTCTCATCATTTGAAGAACTTATGCCAGCCTTGTAAATTTTATAAATTGTGTTTTTCCCCTACATATGTGTGTTTATGTTGATGATGTGACAAGACATCATCATCTTTGATTCCTCTTCATCAAAATTAATTTCTATATTATTACATTGACTTGAATTTCCATTATTTATTCACCCGGTAATTTTTGTCTTTGAGGTCATCATTATCCTCATCACTTGAAGTTTGGATTGTGAGGACTGGGAAGATGTGGTCGTATATAAACTCCCTTCCGATTTCTCCGTTTGTCCCACATGATGTTTGGAGGTAGATGAAACAACCTCCACTGCTGCATTCATCATAGACATTTTCTCCTCTCGAATCACTGGATATTTTCAATGAAAGGTCGCTTTGTGGTGTACTAAGGTGCTTGATTGAAACCTCCTGCTACTATCCGCCCCCTTTTTCTTTTCTTTTAGATTTTTACACAATAATACACAATTTTCTTTAATTAAATCAGTACAATTATTTGTACATGACTTGAAAAAATTTAAAAATAATTAATATTGTCTTGACTTCCTAAAATTATAAATACGTTAGTAAAAGACATAAGTATTTTGAAACAGAGGGAATAGTACAAAAGAATAGTAACTCTACTGCATCAACATCAATTCAAACTTAATTATAAAGGATAATAACATGTTTGGTATTTGACTTTTACAAATTTTTGATTTTGGTACTTGTGATATGTGTAATAAGATAAATAAATTGAAACGGGGGAGTATTTTACTGTAGATTTTAGATTTTTTTAATTTTTACTACACTTCTAAAATAGTAGAATTTAAATGAACCCAATATCATTACGCCGCACTGGCTCTATATTTATATATGTGTATCTTTGTTGTTGTATGTATAGAGCTAACTTGTGTGCACACAATCCGCATTTCTATTCAACTATGATTTTGTATCTAAGATTAGTAAATAAATACACTGTCACCATTTTTATATATATATTTAATCAAAAGTGAGACAGATGTCTCTATTATTATAACAAAAACAGGTTCAGCAACAGAGAAATATATGACTAGCTCATCTGCATGTGTATCAATATAAGTAGGAAGTTCAACTCAAAAGTTAGAATACGAAAAATAGGATATGTATTTAATTTGATTTGTAAAATCAATATTAGATCTGGTAAAAAATAATGGCATAGATGAGTCATTTAACGGTGGCATAAATGAGCTCCAATTTTTAGCGGATGGCATGGATGGCCTTTTCCTTGTCCATGGCATATTTGGAGTTTTTTTCCCTTTATCTTATTGTTGAGTATTTGATTTTACGTTGTAATTTTTTCCCTCTCTCCCAAAATCTTAAAAATTAAACTTAATAATTCTCAGTCAGAAACCAAACAGTTTTTTCTCAAATCATGTGTTTGTAATAAAAAAAATCACTTAATATGTATAAAATAATTTATTTAAAATTAATCAATAAATAAAATAATTTTATTAACAAGAATGTTAGATCATAGAAAAATTATCTTTTATTTTTTTACAATTCAAAACCTATAACTCTAAATTTTGAGTCTTTAAGCAAAGAAAATTTAAATGAGCAATTTCAATGAATTATTCAGGGTTTATGATTCAAGAATATCTCACAATGAAAAAAAAACTAAACTTCAACACAGATATTACAATCACTGTAATCAGGACTGCCTTCACCACTAAGTCAGTCATTTTTCTTCTCGTCTGACCGTAACATTGTTATTACACATTTTTACATGAAAAAAGTTATTAACAATTAACATGAGCAGCAATGCATAATGAAACGTAGATTAAATAAATTTCCGGATTCGCAAACAATCCATATCTTAGATAACACGTTTTTACAATAGGCGGGGGTAGGCTGTTGAAAATAAGTTGGATTCTAGGTCCAAATATAGTTTATGATATTTCAATAACTTTGAGGTGAAATTATGATGATTTCAATTGGGAATAAATTTGTACTCATCTTTATTATTGGTCAATGACTAATAGAAATTTATCTTTTTTTACATTAATGTCTATATTTGTAATTTGATTTTTATTTTAATTCTTAATTGCGATATAACTCATTTAAAGCATGTATAGACGCATTTAGGGATTTTTATTGCGTAATTAAGTGATCAACTTTGCATACACTTCCAACTATTCACATAGTAGACATAAGCCAATAACTAATAATTGAGTTTTGCACCTTTAAAAAAAAGAGAATTAAAAAAGGCCAAGCAATTTGAATCATGGCATCAATTTTTTCATTTGTCATCTTTAATTAAATTTACACTTATCCAAGTGGATAAAATATAAAATCATTGCAATGTGATTTATGTTTGAACATGTAGTTGACTGTTCAACATTTTGTGCATATGAAATGTCTTTTTAAGAAATAGTAGATATTTACTGTACTTATAAGGTGTGTCTCTCTATATATAACTATAACATATATGTTATTAAATTTTCAATTAAGTGATGTCCTTAATTTATATTTGAAATGTTTGACTATTTTGTGTGTCCTATTTTAGTATATAACCTTTAAATTGAAAACTAATACTTTATGGACTTCATATCTACTTAATCTGTGATAAATTTTATCTAACATTTATATATGTATATGTTTATCGTGGCGCAAGCTGATGTTACTATGCACACTAGATATTTTAATTTTTAATTTAATGAATATTTTCGTATGACTATCATCTATCTAGTCCCACATGTCATCGTGTACAAAATTTCTTACTAAACATGTATTTTTTTCTACATATATATGTAAGCTGTTTTGGTGATGTGGAGAGTACATCATTATCTTCCTCATTTCATCATTAAAATCACCTCTTATATCATCGATCAATAGAATTTCATGATTTATCCATCTGTAATCCTTGTCTTTGGGGTCATTATTATCTCATCACTTGAATTTTCGGATCTTGACACCAAAAGTTGTGGGTCGAGCCAGAACCTTTCAATTTTTCCGTGGTCATACACATGCTTGAGGTAGATGAATAACCTCAACTATTGCATTCAACATGTGGATTCTCTCCTTTGAATTATCAGATATTTCCTTAATGAAAAGCCATTTAGTGTTGTACTTATTAGTTCCAGACCTAACTCCTTCTTACTACCTGCCCCTTTTTTCTTCTTCAGATTTCTTACCATATATCCATCTCTATAAGTTGTGCTTTCCTACATCATATTTTTTCCTCTAATATTCACATTTATAATTGAACCAAATCTATTAGATACTGATTTCTATCTCAAAATGTGTTTTCTCCTTTAATTTTTATAGAGGCATCCATCTCCAGATATGCACCTGAGTCAAAATATATACCTTTTCTTTGATCAAATTGCAATAATCATTAGTAATAGTTGAAAAAAATTAAAAAATAATTTGTTTTGTCTTGAACTTATAAAATGACAAAATTTAGTAAGGATGATAAGTTTTGAGATAGAGAGAATAGTATGTAAAGAACAGTGTGAAACTCACTGTGACTAAATGTCATAATTCAAAAACTTAATTATAAAGGATAATAGCATGTTTGGTATTTGAATTTTTGATAAATTTTGATTTTGATAATTTTTGTGATATGTGTAATTAAGATAAACAAATTAAAACGGAGGGAGTATTTTATTATAATTTTAGTGATTTTTTTGTTCATTTATACTAATGTCTAAAAAAAATGTATTCAAATGAATCCATATCATTATGTTGCATCCGAATTTTATTTATATATCTATCTATGATTAAGTTGTGTGAATGTATAGAGCTAAGTTGGGCACACAATCGCATTTTATACAATGAATAATTTTCTCCCTTCATTTTCTGTCTTTTAGGAATTGATTGGGCAAATGATATCTAATTAGTGCATGTCACATGTAAATTGAGAAAATATTAAAGAAAAAATTATATGTCATACTTAGTCTTTTTATATTGCTTTTGGAATATTGATAGCATAAAATTAAATTTCACAACTTCACAGCTTAAAGTGGATATCTTTTTTTCAGGCACGGTGATGAATTTCCCTAGGGTGCATTTGGGAATCATTTCAGTTTATTAGGTTGTATAAGTTTTCTGTTTGTATTTCCTCTAATAAAAATGGAGTAATAGAGAAGGATAAAAGAAAAGTTATAAAGAAGACAAGCAGGTCCCAATTGGATAGAAACAGATAAAGAGAGAGTCATCATAACAAGAAAAAGAAGAAAGAAGTAAATTAGTGCTTGAACAGAGAGAGTTCTTCAAAGTTTCAACTTAATTGTGATGAAAATATAAATGATTTAATTAATGCACTTTTATATAGAGAGTCAAGGAATTCAACTATGATTTTCTCATCAGAGGTTTTCCCTGACTTTGTCTGTGTCAACAAACAATTGAAATACCTCGACCTTTTTTAGGAACAGGTCCAAGTCAAATAGCAATGATTCAAGCATTTCTTTACACTATTTCCTGGGAAACCCAAGAACTCAATCGTATGGATATGTAAAATAAGGTGATTTCCAATCCTAGCAGGAAAGGGAGGGAAACGGATTTAATTTAAAGCAGTAAACAAAATTCCATACAAGATCTCATAGATACATATAGACCATGCTGGAAAGCCGATCTATGAAAGTCATGTATGGCTTGGAGGGAAATCTTTCATATCTTTCGAGATCCACACCCTCTACAATATGGGGTAAAAAAGCCAAAATAAGTGATTTTAAAAAGAAAATTGATTCTTGAACCCCTCACGCTCATCTCACGTCGAGGTACTGCAGAAAAACAGCAAAATCCGATCCAATTTATTTGTATACTAATTAGTTAACATGTTGATAATCGTAGATTAATGCTAATACACCGTCACAATATATGTATAGACACATAAGCAGTATAATTTAATATGTTATAATATGCTACTTAACATTCTTATTACATTATAAAATTAAATGCTTTGTCATTGGAATCAATACGTAATTAACTAATTCATAAATAATTGATTGTGTAAATAATTTTTACATTGATATATAACACTTTTTTTTTCTCTTTGAATTAGTGGGATGGGTTAGGGTTGGAAATAAATTTGGACTGTAGTTGGAATATAGCGTTTGTGACATTTCAGTAAACAATATTGAGGGTGAAATTGCATATGATGGTTTAGTTGGCAACAATATGCATTCATCTTTATTATTGGTCACGACTAATTATTTTCTTCCGCTTGTGCTGCCTCGAAATGACGCTTTTCCTCCTTCCGGGACTCTCAGCACTAAAAAGGATTTTATTTTTAATTCTTATTGTGATGTAATTTCACTTGAACGCAAATACGCTAGATTCTATTGGGTAATTAGGAGATCAACTTTGGTGCAAACTTTCAACTATTCACATGATAGACAATAGCTTATAATTAAGTTTTTGCACCTTTTAAAAGAGAAATAAAAGAAAAGGTCAAATACTTGAATCACTTACATTAATTTTTTTGATATCTCACTTATAACTATTAATCAATCTACATTTATCCAAGTTGATAAATATAAAAATTAAAGTAATTTGATTTATGTTTGAACATGTAGTTGACTCCTGCTCGACAAATGTGCATGTTGGAAATGCCTTTGAAGAAATAGTAGAAGTGCCTATTGAATGTACTTAAAATGTTAAACTATAACATATATGTCCGTATTACAATTTTTTTACCATGTGTGCATCTTAATTTATGTTTGAACATGTACTTGACTATTTTGTTTGTCCTATTCGAGTACATCATAAATTTTTTAATTGAAAAATTAAAAACTGCAAATTTGAGTGATAAAAAGTTAAAAACTAAAATAAATAAAAAAATTCTAACTTTTATGTAAGTGATATGTTTGAAGTGCATGGCGGCAGTGCGCAGGTGGCAGGTGGCGTGGCATATGTGTGGGTGTCAATTTGATTTTACTGCACACACTAGAAAATTTTTTTAACTTTTAATTTAGTGAATGTATTTGTAGTCACAATCATCTAGCTAGTCCCACATGCGCTGTACAAAATTTATCACCTTTGGCTTTTTTTTCTACATATATGTATTTATGTAGCTGATGTGAGAGTACATCGTCACCTTCATCTCTTCATCATCAAAATCACCTCTTATATCATCAGATTTTCTGAAATTTCATGATTCATCTCCACCTGCAGAATCCTTGTCTTTAGGGTCATCATTATCTTCATCACTTAAAATTTAACTTTGAACCCAGTTATGATTGTGGTCATATCAGTAAACTCTTTCGATTTGTCCGTGGTCCTACATGCTTGAGATAGATGAAACAATCCCCAACTGTTGCATTCAACGTAGAATTCTTCTCTTCTAGGTTCACATATTTCCTTGATGAAAAGCCATTTAGTGGTGTATTTAGAAGTTTCTGGACTAAACTAAATTCTCCTCACATTATCCTCCCCTTTTTCCTTTCTAAGATTTCTTACCATACGTCCACCCTAGAAGTTGTGCTTTCTCCGTCATTTTTCTTTTCCTCCGACGATTCACTTCCTCTCCAATATCTGCATAGGCATCCATCTTCCAGAATGTGCACTGAGGTCAAAATACACAAATTTTCCTTGATCAAATTGCACAATCATTAGCATACTTGAAAAAATAATTAATTTTATCTTGAATTTCTAAAATGACAAATACTTTTAGTAAGGACGTATAAGTATTTTGGACGGAGGGAAATAGCATGTAAAAAAGAATAGTGTGAACACTACCTGACCAAATGTCAAAATTCAAAACTTAATTACAAAGGATACAGCACGTTTGGTATTTGAGTTTTTACAAAAAATTTTGATACTTGTGATATGTAATAAAACAATAAATTTAAAACAGGGGAGTATTTTATTGTAATTTCTTATGATTATTTTTTCATTTATACTATAGTTCTAAGTAGGAATTCAAATAACTCCGATATCATTATGTTACACCCGACTCTATATTTATATATGTGTATCTATGGATAAGTAGTGTGCATGTATAGAGCTAAGCTATTCACACAATTGCATTTTATTCAATGAATAATTTTTTTCTTTTTTCCAGTCTTTTAAATGGTTGACCAAACAAAAATCTTATTATTTATTTAGTGTCACATGTAACTTGAGAAAATATAAAAGAAACAAATTATGTGTCACATGTACAAAATAATACAATAGCACATTTCTCTTAATATCGTCAATATTTATAGCATAACAATTAAATTTCACAACTTCAGCTTAAAGTGGATACTGCGGCATTTGTGCTGAATTTCTTATGGTGTGTTTGAGAATCATTTTATGTTTATTAGGTTGAAGTAAGTTTTTTGCCTGTTTTCCTAATAAAAAGAAATAATAAAGAAACATAAAAAGAAGAAGTGATAAAAAAGACAAAATATGTCCCAATTTGGCTAGATATAGAGAGAGTCAAAGGAATTCAATCATATGATTTTTTCTTATCTAAGAATAGTAAGTAAATACGTCACAATATATATATACATATATTCACACAACAATTGATAATTTAATATGTAAATAATATGTCACTTAACATCTTATTATATTACAAATTAATGTTTTTTCGTTGGAATAAATAATGTAATTAATTCATAAATAATTGATTGTGTAAATAATTTTTACATCAATATATTAACACGTTTTTTGAGTGTGTGAATTAGTGGGGTGGGGTAGGTTTGAAAATAAAGTTGGATTCTAGGTCCTAATATAGTTTATGACATTTCAATAACAATATTAAGAGTGAAATTGTGTATGATGATTTCGTTGGGGAATAATATGCATTCATCCTTCATTGTCAATGACTAATTAGAATCTATTTTTTTGGGTCATCATTAATGTCCATACTTAATACTATATTTTTATTTTTAATTTTTAATGCAATGTAATCTCACTTAAAATAAAACACGTCAGATTTCTAATATTGAGTAATTAGAGATCAACTTTGCTCAAAACTAACTATTCATGATAGACTATAGCCAATACTTGAGTTTTGCACCTTTAAAAAGAAAAAAAGAAAAGGTCAAAATACTTTTAGTATTTAGCTTATAACTTTTAATTAAATATACATTTATCTAGTTGAATACTACATTGACAGAACTAGAAGTTCAGGTAAATGCATAAAACCTTTAATCGCACTCTATTGCATGTTGTAATCAGACCGTAAAAGATGGGAGATGACATTGTTCCCGCCGAGGAATTAGTTAAGGGACATGTTATAGTTATTACTCTCTCCAAGAGTGTTGGGAGACTAAATATCACTATGGAACAAAGCAGCTAAAGCAAACACTATTGGGATATTGAACATAAGCAGAGTGAAGACATGGATCAAGTGGATCCACACTTGTTACATTAAGAACTAGCTCATACTGCAGTACAGTAATGGCCTGGATCATTAGAAAGATGTTTGACACTACAAATCTACTCTCTAAGATGCAAATACACAACACTCTGCAAGAGCTTGATTAGGTAAAACTTGGTATTGTCAGACTCTTACTGCCAAACCAAAGTTCCTTGGAAAATGCTTAATGTTCCAAAATACAGAAAGACCTAAAGTTATGGTTGCAAACTACTTGGAAAGTCAAGCATTACCGATGACAATCAAATGATGTCTGATGTGGATACTCAAATGTTGCCTATGTGGAAAATTCCCTTTCAAAGTTGGCAAATTTCCAAGTATGATAAGAGGATCAGTAGTCCAGTATATATGATAAATTTTAAGCCTAACAATTCGTTGTTCAAGATGATTATAATCAATGCTTGCAAAATGAAAATTTGATCTCCATCTCAGTAACAAAGTGGAATCCACTTCTCATCTTTGATGACATCACCCTATTCCTGTATTATTATTGGAGATTGTACTATCATAGCAAACTATCATGAAAATATTGTCAGCCATGGAAAACATGGCTTCCAGCGTAACCTGTGAGAGAACATAACTCACTGGATTTAAGGAAAGGTAAGAAGTATATATGGCACCATATATTTACAATAGTTATTAATGAAATGCCACTGGTCAAATTTTTGCAACATCAAAAGTGTTTTTATCTTTCAAAAGTATTTATTGTTAAATACACTGCATTATCAAGTCTTTAAGAAAAAATAAGTATTTTATATATAACAGTAGTTTTTTCCTATGAAATGGTCAAGAAATGCCCTTAAACAATGTGAAATTTGTTAGAACATGCGCAACGCAAGCAAGCATGAATTGACTAACTATCTTACATGAATCATTAGATAACAATAGCGAATTAGATTACGAAATACCAACCTCTTGAAACTTTCGCAGAAAACATCCACTCAGCTTCCTCCACGCCTATAGTTTTCTACTATAGCTCGACAATCTCCGAGTAGGGAATATCAGTGGGTATACTACTTCAATAAATGATTTTTTGAGGAAAAAGCCTTATTTATAATCACGTTTTTAGTGTATAAGACCCTAATCCCAAAACGTATAAGATTCCCAGCCTTCATTCACAAGTTTTTAAGGGTATGAAACCCAAAAGGTGTACTACTTCACCTTTTCCTAAGTTGTCCAAAATTTTTGTAGATTCACTACTCAAGAAAATGTGTTTCTTCTCTTTTTCAAGTTCTTTAATTAATCAGTGTGCATCGTCAGATCAAATATTTTAATTATTGAGGCTTCCAATTATGGTATTAATTCGAAATAACAATGAATTAACCTACCATAATAAATTGCATTATTCCAATTAAAATTCGTAATTATGTTCCTGGTATAATTTCAAAATCAACCATTAAATTCTTATTTAACTCCCCATGTTAAGATTACAGATACCAACCAATCGAATTAAATTTCCGACTATTTAATTTATTGATCAATTTAATCTTTTATTCAAACGCTTAACTTATTTTATGTGAGGATACCGAATCCACCCTTGTGGTTTTCAGTCACATGAAACCTTATAAACAATCATGTAAGGCACTATCAACCCAAGGTAGAGACATGGATTCCATCAACTAACTATTATTTCACAAATATCATTTGTCATCCACCCATTTATAACATTTAAACTTGCAGAAAGAGTTTCTACCCTTTGATAGATCAAAACAACAAGCAAATGACATAGACATAAGAGTATAAGTACATTTAATGATCTAGAGAATTTATTTTAATATCAGATAAAACTATTTTTCCATTTGGTCCGTTCAATACATAAAAAATGTACTAACACAAGAAGTTGGAATAATACAATTTCCATAATCAAGATAAATTATATTTAATCCTTGTAAGCAGCAACCATACCTATGAATTCGTCCACCTCATCTTAGATTATTACATATATAAACTTTACAATTATAAAGAATCACGATTTAATCTTCTCGTGTATAAGCTAAACTCATAATAAATTATCTACTATATAAGTAAAGGACACATGTAAAAATTAATTTAATTTAAAAACAAGACTTTATCAATCCAATGTTGAAGTCCTACAAACAACCGAAATATAATACTATACTAAAACCGTATGGTTAATAGGAGATCCAACAAAATTGAATGCACACCTCATAATAGGCTGCAGAGCTCAAAATATTTGATGTCACAAGATGACTCCAAAAATACCTTTACTATTAATAGTTTAATGCAAATAGTTCTACTATTAATTTGAATCAAAAATATCTTTTAATAAATATATTTTTTAAAACATAATTTGATGTTCACTAAAATAGCCAGAATTGTTATACACCCCTCAATCTTTAAAGTTAAGATTAAAATTACTAAAATAATAATTAATATACGTGTTAGTTTAGAAATGAAGATAAAAGTAATTAATGTAAGTAAAGAATTGAACGCAGTGAAGCAAAAATTGTTATTAAATCCATCAAAGATATAAACAAGGTAAGTTAATCTAATTAATCTTCTAATCAGGAACTGAATATCTCAGCACATTAAGCTTTTTTATGTGATAAAGGTAATTTTAGTCATGAATATAACAAAGTAGTAAATGTAATTATGTGAATAATATATATAAAGTAAGACAAATTTGACCCTTTTTTTTCTTTTTAAATTAATCAGCTAAATAATTACTACTCTTCAAAAATATTTCTTTTGAAAATACTGCTAAACAAAAATACTACTTTAAAATAAACAAACTGATATCTATACAAAAACAGACTATGCATGACAATTTACGTTCTATCTTGGAGGATTCAAATAAAAGGTAATTTGAAATAATAAATTCACTTTAAGTGACAAATTTTAATAAATAAAAATATACAATTAATTTATTTTAAACTTATAATTTTTAATTTTAAAAAAACCTTTTAAGCTTTTCTAATCAGGGTTAAAGGCAAAATAGTGACATGCAATCAAACAATTACTCCTACTTACTATTATCTAATTCTCTTTAACTTAAACCAATTTTATTTACTATAATCTGACTTATGACTTCACTTTGAGTGCCTTTTGATATTTCTATGATGCTCTGCTTACAGATTATCAAAAGTAAATTAGAAAGAACATCTTAATCCCAATGTTCTTAAATACAATAATCACTATAATATTAATAATTATAGTATATATTCAGAATTAAAGTGATTATAAGTAGAAGGTGATACTCTAATTGGTATATTCAGTCAAATAAAGTCTTACTTTAATTTTGAAATATTTCTATTTATAGAATAATTTAATAGTTTTTATAATAATTATCTCAATTTGTAATAATAATTAAAACTCTTAAAAAAAAAAAAACTTATCAATGATTAACGATGTTTCACGAAAAACTTACACAAACTGACTATATCTGTCAATTAGGTGCACAATAATTACATGGTTAAAAGATAATTAACTGCCTTCCTTTTTTAAATCGCTATAAGAATAAAATAAAAGTAGAATATATAAAAATCAATAGTCATTCAATATTTTTATAATCTTTAAAATATTTTTTTTAAATATCAAGTGTTAAATTTTCTCATTATTCTATTTTCATCATTCGTCTCTTTTATGTGAAATATTTTTAATTTTGTCAAATAAATAAATATCCATGGCTAGATATGTCTCAATGGCACGTTTTCTAACCATTATATTGGTACTTTGGCCATATAATTATAGTACTCTCTCCCTCTAATTTTTTGTTCTTGCTATATGGGGATATTAAATTATTATAGTACCCTCCTTTATTTTTTTTATTCTAGTTGTAAGTGGGGACATTAATTTATTATAGTACTCCCTTCCTCTATATTTATTTATTAATATTTGATATATATTTTTAAAAATTTAATAAATAATAATTTTATTTAAATTAATTTTAAATATTGAAATAAATTTAATATGTTAAAAAATAACTATAATTAATAATAAAAATTAAGTAATAAATTAATTTTAATTTTTCAAATTGAATTAATAAACTAAATAGTATTTAATTTAGTATAATAAATCTAAAAAGATAGGAAAATTACACAGATCACTATAAAATAACGCTATCAATTTAGCTTGATTAACTTCTTACTTAATTTAGCCTAATGTCTAATATAAATTAACTACTTTTCATCCTCAAACAAACCAAACACCCGATCTCTTTCCTATTCTCGTTTTTTCTTCATCCGCATTCCTCTTTTTGTTAGGTATTATTGTAAAGGCAACCCAAAAATGTCCATTGTTGAAACTCGGATTTCAAGTTTGAAAATTGACTTTTCGTAAATAGGCTCCATTTTAAATGGATATTGTAAAAGCATTATCTTAATTTTAAATGTCTTTAAAGCATAAATAAATAACTATAATATTAATATTATAATATACTTTAGAATTAGAAGGATAGCAGAAATTATATAAGTAGAAATGATACTCTAATTTACATATTCAATTAAATAAAGTCTCTACTTTAATATAAAAATATAACTTTCTAAATTTTTAAACCTCGGGGCTATAACTGATAAAAAAAATCATAAAATTAAAAAACAATTAAAAAATAAAAATTAATGAGATTAACGATTTTAAAAAATTACACAAATTAACTATATTTGTCAATTGAAAAATAATAAATTATATCATTGTAATATAATTAATTACCTTTCATTTTAAGTTGCTATAAGAATAAACATTAATAAAAATTTTATTAGCTCGCTTAAATTTTTTATTTTAGATCACCAATTTTATTGAGACATTGTTAAATTTAGGCTGCGATGCACCCCATCAAAAAGTGAATTGGTGATGATACCTCCCTGAGAAAAATATATTCTTGTCCCAGATGAAATAAAAGTATTACTATATAAATTGATGCAATAAGGAAAGGGAAAGCAAGAAATAAGCAAAGATCATTGGTAATATTTATATCATGAACCACTTGATTTGTAGATTGAAGTTGGAATCCTTAAGCTACAACTTCATTATTGATAAAATAAAATCTATACTTACCATCTTCAAAAATTATATATGATGACGTTACGACTTTGATGAAAAGAATGAAACATTTAAGAAATCCCATGATACATGTGGAGCAAAGCAAATCTCGGAAAGCTGAGACATGTGCTGAAGTTGTCATTTATATTGCTTTTAGAGTTTGAATCACTAAACAATTTCTAAGATATGTTCACCCCATTCAGGTTTAACTTGCTCGGTGTTTCCACATTATAGTAATTAAATTAAAAATATTTTTTTGACTAGTAATTCGAGATATATGTATACTATAATTCTTGTGATTAATTACCCGCAGTTAAGAAGAAAGTAATGACCAAGTACAAAACCGTAAGCTTCACAAATTGGCTCCAAGCACATTCTGGGGCCCACTCCCAAAGGAAGATAGGTGGTTGGCTTGATCTCCAGATCCTGCAAAATTATATTGTTCATTAATTAATAGTTTGTTCGATCAAGTTTTTTAGTCAAAAGTATTGGCTTTTTTTTAAAAATAATCATTTTATCGAAGAGATATTTTGATCAAAGCCTCTCTAAAAAGTGGTTCTTTTCATTACAAAAATAATTATTAACTCTTGAAAATATTTTTCAAGAAATACTTATGATAAAATCACTTTAAAATAAATACATTTTCATAGTTTGACTAATCAAATGATGACTATGAGATCTCATCTCAAGATTTAAATCTCTTAGGTTTCAATATAGTATTAGGGGTCCACATACCAATGCCCACATTGATGCAAACTTTAATTCTTAAAAGGAAAATTCTGCACAAGAGATAATGAGGATCATAAACATCGTAGTTGGTTTTATGCTCCTGAGATAAGTAGAAAATTAAAGCCTAAAGGTGGTAATTAACCATTTATAAATCATAGTAGTTGGCATCTAAAGTAATATTGCCTGGTGCTACCAAAACGAAAGTGTTTCAAGATATACCTAACAATTATGATAGAGGCTCATCTTATAGAACTTGAAAAGAAAATTTAGTCAACTAACAACTAAACACTTCAATTTGTCTTTATTGATTTGTGTTTTCAACCTGATGCTAAATACTCCCAATTTGTCTTGTGATATCTTGTGGACATATAAATTTTTTTGAGGTGTTTAGATGGATAACTTGTTTAGATGTATATACTAAAGTTAAAAATATTTATTTGTCACCAAGTATAAATTTAAGGTTCGCTTATGTGAATACATGTGCCTATGAAAAACAGAGCTACTGGTAAGATACTTCATCCGTCTAACCTCGAAAGTTAGGCCTGTATCTGGAGATGATCTTCGACTATTTCCTCTTGTTCCTCCTGAAAAATCAGGAGCTTTAATTCTACTCTTTTGAATAAAATGAAATAGTGGACCATCGATTATGTACTTTGCTTTCTGCAAGAACTCAGGATGTTCTCAGAGATAAGAATTGTCCTTACATTGAGGCCAGATAACAGTCAAGAACCACCAAATGTATAGGCGACTAAGGATATCCTCATCACTAAATCCATTTCCATGTTCATCTTGATGCCCAGCATTGCATCAAGTGGCACTTTGGCCTTCTTGTTTGTTCGCAATCCTCACTCTTCTTCTTTCACTTTCAGGACTTGAAGTACCCTAGCTACCGCTTGTAGCCTTAAACCATAAAAAATATGGTGTTACATCAAACCAGAAAATTTAGACTGTCGTATATATAACTTAAATCCATTTTACATTAAATAAATTCTCTTGAACTTCGCTACTAAAAATCACTATTTTTTCCATTTAAAATGTTAAGTGGTTATTCTCACTGTTACCGATGGAAAAAATTATATGGCGCCACATGAAAATTGTGAAACCTTCCTCACTGGTTTCAGTGAGGTAAATTGCTTTCAACCATGCTTCCCATTAAACTAGTTTCAGGAAATGAGTGGAAAATTATATATTGCAACACAAATTTCTAATAATTTACGGAAAATCTTCATTTCTAGTTATGCTTGTTACCTTGATTCCCCCAGTAAGAGCAAACTGGGGATATTAATGCTGCTTCTGTTTTAAACCAAAGATTTCCTGAAAACTGGCCAAGTGACAGAGTCGAGAAACTCACTCCTTCGCCATTAAGGTGAACTTCCATAAGCGACCCCAGTCGCAGGCCTTTTCATCTCAGAGATAACCCTTATGGACCATCCCAGGGTTTACTGCTTGTTTAATCTTTGGGCACTCATCCCATCATTATTAAAGTAGGACAATGATCCGGTGTCTTACGGTACTTGCTGCTGTCGACGAAGAATCCTGTGTGTTCTTGGTTTTCCTTATTTCCAAGTAGGGTTCAACAGATAGTCAGAAATGCTAATAGAGAATTTCTGTCCATCAGATTTCAAGATTAGTTCTGATCACGGACGATAATGGGGTGGGCCTTCAATGGTGTCCCGCGCGCCAAGAAGGTAAGGCGGAAAGCAAGGGTAAGGCGCGTGGTATGTTTGTGGCAGGTAAATCCCCTCCGACAACTCTGAACAAAGAGCACTGTGGATCAATACTTCAGCCGTCAAAGATACACCTGAATGAACATCAAACAATATGTCATTTAATAATTTGAACATCAGAAAAATTACATATATAATTGTATGGCAAAATAAGCTGAGAGAAACGCTATTGATTCCCACCGATGAAACATTTCAAGAGAAAGCATACACAACGAACGGCCAGCCCATGTCACCGGGAGGTAAGTTGACTTTCCCCTCTGGGCTATATTTGAATGAATAATGAAACCAGTTGTCATTTTACCTCTCTCTTGAAAATACACTCAATGAAGGTTAAACCCTATCTCAGAGCGCTGTGCAGATGTCTTTACTAACCCATTTACTCTTTATGCTCTAATCAAGAAACTTTTGTGAAGCTGATCCTCTGTGTTGGTTATAATATGAATTGTAGGGTTAGTAAATACATTCTCTTATTATTTGTCATACATACGTATTCACACTACATCTACCTATGCTTGAGTACTTTCGAGTTAATTCTTGAAAAGATTCCACCAATTAATTCCAAAATGCCATTCACTTACTTTGTGTGTCTCAATATCCATCATTTTAGCTTCTTTTTTTACCCCATAAATAAAATACTAAATACAAATACATGTTTACTAAGGTTTTATTTGTCCACAATCACTAGTCATCACCACTAACACCCCATGCCATCACAATCATCACCTGCCATTACAATTCACCAACCACAAAACTACCACTGCTAGTTAAATCACATTGTCAATCACTACTACACCTAGCCACTTCTATTATTATAATTATATCCACTATCATCATCGTCGTCGTCACAGAATCCACCTCCATGTCCACAACCACAATCAACCATTGTGGTTAACATACTATATATCTTGTAGGCTAAATAATAAATAATAATCAAACAACAACCTACTTGAGTCCTCATAAGTCCTGGTAAGTAGAAACAACAAACTATAACTCATCGAAGCCCCCATAAGCTTGATAGGATCTATTTCAATCTATATACCTCTTGATAACCTATGGGCCCTTAGGTAAGCTATAACTATATCTTGAGTATACTTACTTCAATGCCACCACAATCTAAAACCATAAGTAAACAGATTAATATGACTCTTGTGCAGGCCATAACATAGTCTATGTAGACACTACATAGCTTATGAGTGAAGCATAGCCCTGTAGGCAATCTTCATAACTGATAGAAATAACACAAGGCCAAAGAAATATATGACTCCGCCTGATATGCCTCGATGCGGGTGCGTGCTATCATTCAAGGTCATGATAGCCAACTTTCTGGCACTGGGCATTCTCCTTTCGCAACGTTTCATATCACCTCCAACTCAACTTTTTCAACGTATAATACCTTGGTAATCTGACTCATGTGATGCATTCATCATTATAAAATATGAGGTGTTACACTCTAGTTGTGCAGTTAGAATAATAAAGCAGAATGTATATTTTTTTGTATATTATTACATCATAAACATAAAGTATATATTTTTAATACAAAATAATTTTTTTATATATATAAATGTAATTATTTTAACTGACTGGATTAGATATATAACTTGTCTTTTTTGAAAAAAAGAAAAAAACTATCCAGCTGGCCCTTAGAATATCTTTTCCTGACATTTAAGTTCTGGACTCTAATTGGTTTTATATATAGATGAGAGAATGACTTTAAATAACTTCAAGTAAAACCAGTTCTGAAAAGTTGATTTCCATCTGATTTTGGATTAACAATTATCCATACATCAGCTTTACTACTGTACACCTTGATTTTCATCTGTTACAAATAGTAATAGTAATATATATATATATATAATTATAAATAGGGGAAAAGCAAATATAACCCTAATCTTGCATTTGGAGTGGATATAACTCTTGTTAAAAATAATACATATATACTTTCGTCAAGCTTAACAAATTGTGCATATTTATTCTTTCGCTTAATTGACCTATATTTATCAATTAAATTTTTTTCTAAAACTTATTTTTAATTCAAAATTATCCGTGACTTTAAAAATTACTCGCTTATTCTTTTATTCCTCTAGACTCCGACCCAATTGCAAAAAGAAATTCTCAATCTCTCTTTTATCGAGCCATAAAATGAGTTTGAAAAAGATCTGAATAAAAGAGGAATTGAATTATTTTTAGTTGGGTTCGGGTCCGAAAGGGTATATATGCATCATTTGTTAGACAATATGAGTATATATGCATCATTTGTTAAACGATAATGGTATATATATATATCATTTTCAATAAAAACTATATACTAAATCACAAAATTAAGAAATATACTTTTTCCACCATGCCTAATGATCAGCTAATTCTATAAAACCAATAGCAATAACCAGCTACCATCTAATAGGAAGTGGAAAATCCTATTAATTATTACTCTTCAATTCAATTTTTTTTTACTTGTCCACTATATTAAAAATAAATATTCATTTTTATTAACTCATTTTAAAAAAATAAATTAAATAATTTATTATTTGATATCTATTTTATTCTTTTCTTTAATCAATCCCGGAATATAACCACCAACCTTTACATCTTATCCGGCCATTGATAGATATATTAATAATAAAATATTCGTAATTATTAACTACAATTATGAAGCACTAAATAATAGATATACCTGTCTTTTCCAATAATATATTTATAGTCAGAAAGTTAAAAACAAAAATAGTGCAAATGAGGAAAATGTTTTCATTAAAAATGTCTTGGAGAAAAGTTAGGCAATCCACACATCGTCCCAAACAAAACCATATTTAAATAAAATTCACCAAAACAAGAATCTTTTGGTAAGTTGTATTAATATATTAATTTTAGAATATTAATTATTTTAGTCTATCCTGCATAAAAATTTACTGATCAATTAATTAAACAAAATATTGTACAAATTAAACATCTCTAGGGAAATTTTACAATAGAAAGGAGGAACAATACTACTATTGAAATACGAATATATATTATTTCATCTGTTTAAAAAACAATAATAATTTTATGTTTTTCTTTTTATTCTAAAATAAGTTGTATTTCAGCATAATCAAGAAGATATTTGGTTACAACACAACTCAGTGTAATCCCACCAAGTAGGTGTGGGGAGGGTAGAATGTACGCAGATCTTACCACTACCTCAAGGGCAGAGAGGTTGTTTTCGGTAACTCGAATTAAGAAAGCATACCCATACATAATAGCAAACACGGGAGACAACATATAATAACAATGCAACAGCTAATACCCGTACCAAAAATACCAATAATAATATATCAAACGATAAACAAGTAACAACAATAGGGAAATCGTAGCATCAAAAAGACAGAGAATTATAAGAGCAATATTAGGCCTACCATTGAGAATGAGAAAACAATGTCATACAACTCTCTACTATTCTGTTATCCTAACTGTATATTTTATACCTTCCTATATAAGGTTAAGTCCTCTTCAAGAAGATATTTAAAATTTTATTTTTATTTAAATAAATAATATTTTATATAATAATAATTACTAAAGAGATACTTCTTTTCTAAGATATTTGATTAAGAATAAATTAGTTAAGACACTATTTTCTTCTAAAATTATGTAGTTTTCTTAAAATATATGCTTTCAATTAAAAACACAATTTATTTTAATAATTCACCGATTTTTTTTTAAAGAAGTCAATAAAAAAGTAAAATAAGAACCAAGTAAAACTAATGTGAAAAGAATAAACTAAAATTGTTATAAATATATTTTCTATTTATGGTGAATGTCTATTTCTTAAAAGTAAAGTTAGGCCTGGTAACTTGACCAAGTTAGTTTTTCCCTATAAATAAAGGGGTTCTCCATTCATTGTAAATAATCCCTTTAACTCCTCAAGAGGATCCTATCAAGAGAAATAAGAACTTCTCTCCTTCTCTCTTTCTCTATAATATTCTTGTTTTTCTTTATTATTTCATAACACGTTATCAGCACGAGTCTCTACCTTGAGCACTCACTTTGAAAGATCTGAGGTAAAAAAAATTAAAAATTCTCTTTTCGAAAGATGTGGCCATTTAACCACGGGAGTGATATTCCTTTGGTGATATTGTTGCTCTACGACTCTACCGTCTCAAAATTTGAAGGCCAAGGCATTATTTTTCTTTATTTTAATAATAATATGACTAACCTTACAAAACTCTTGATTTCTGCTGTCTCAAAGTTCAGGCAAGAACTACCTTTCATGGGTGTTGGATGCTGAAATCCATATGGATGCAATGGGTCTTGGAGACACCATTAAAAGTGAAAACAAATCATCAAATCAAGATCGCAAGCTAAGACTATGATATTCTTACGCCATCATCTTGACGAAATTTTAAAATTGAATATCCACATTAAGGATCCATTTGTTTTGTGGAATAGCCTAAAAGAAAGGTATGACCACCCGAAGATGGTCATCTATCCAAAGGCACGATATAATTGGATCCATCAAGATCATAAAGTATGTTCATGAGTATACCTCATCAACATTCAAAATCGTTTCAAAGTTGAAACTATTAATGATATTGATATGATTGAATATGGTAGTAGACAAAATTAATTGAGAGCTCCGGAAGAGATAATGTATTACTAGCTGAATGAAATTATTGTAGTAAGTCTCAAAAGGAAACTTATAAGTTTCAAGGAAATTGAAAAAAATTGAGACTATAAAAATTATGGGAAGACCTAATATTTGCATGTTACAATTGAAGGGTTATGTTATTTATGTAAAAGATTACCTGACGTTCTTTTTTATATTTGTGGTACATAAATAATATACGATGATGAAATCACATACGAAAGTAAACTAGAAGTTTACTGAAATAAGTTGGCATAATTGGTTGACCATCCCGTTCAAATGTGACAAAATAATTGAGAATTCACGTGGCTATATGTTGAAGAAATAAAAGACTTTTACACCCTCTTTGTGTTGCTTGTTCCTCGTTGGACGGAATGATCTTGACTAGCTAAGATTGAAATACTATTTAGAAAGTAATTTCCTTTCGTATGATAGAAAAAAAAATCTTTCATTAATAAAGAATAACTTTCATATGGTATAAAAAATATATTTCTCTTTCACGTGAATAAATAATACTTTCTTTTAATTGTGCATAAATAGTACTTTCCTTTACATGCATATCACTAAAAGGCAATTTTCTTTTCAGATAAGTAAAATATACTTTTCTTTCATATTAATAAAAGAGCATTTCTTAATATTTGCATAAGGGAGTATTTTATTTTACAATATATTTTTTTGCGACCGCACACATATATATATATGTTTAGTTTTTTTACATGATATAAAATAAAAAAATTAAAAAAATTTTATATATTATTTATATATTTAATACGCATTCTTTTATGCATATTTTACCTATTCTTTTTATTTCACACACACAAAAGTTTTTGTTACCTGTATCATATGTTGCTATTTATTTTTAAAAAATTATAGACAAAGGTGTGATGAGGTTGCATAAAAGCAAGAGAAAAAAATACAAGCTTAGACCTACGAATAACGAACTTATTCATTTGATATTAGCACATCATACTAAAAAAATTTTTTAAATTTGTCAATTTAATAGGGAATGTCGACTCACATTGCGAAATATTTCATGTCTTAAAATTTTGCAATTCTTTCTAAGAAACTATAGTCTCAATTCTTTTAACAGCTGCGTATATATCAAGAAGTATTATCAAATGATATAGTGTTTTGTAAAAATTGTATATACTCGAACAATATATGTCTTTCTTGGATGGCTAGTGGATTATTACTAATTTCATGGTGTAAACTCACACAAAATAGTTATTATTAGTGACAGAGATAATAATTACTAAAATATTTAATTGATGTATATAAATTATAACGTATGTGTACTCTTTATCTCCTTTGTCTGATATAAAATTATTAGTTCTGTAAATCTATGAATTAATTTTACAAAAATATATAATTAAATTATATAAATATAATTATATTATGAACCATGAGATATTTTATATTTCTGCGAAAATATAACAAAGAAGCACATTTTGTAACTAATGGGCGGTTGAAGAAACGCTGTTAACTAAATTATTTCTAACTATAAACTTATAAAGTAAATATGCCAATCTAAATTAAGACGGTAGGTTCTATAACCTTTGACCATAATGATAAAATCTAATTGAATTTCTCTTTTATTTTTTAAAATATATATATATATATATATAATTTAGATTATGGGCAGTAGAACCTATAATCATGTACATGAAGTAAAGAAGGAGAAGAAAACACACAATGAACTATCCTCAAAATTCAAAGCAACGATAAATGAAACACTTGTTCTAATGGTTGTACATCTTCACTATCAACCCATAGATTAAGTCGCACTGAATAACCGATAGATTAAGTCGCACTAAATAGGTGACAATATTATTCATCTCAAATTAAAAAAAATTTCAAAACAACGTAAGTCAATCCAGCATCATCCGAAGTACATTTGTTCTCCTTTTTCAAGTAACATCACTTGGAAAAAAGAAAAAGTAACATCGATCACTTCAACTGATTAGCAATGAATTTTTTAATACCAACTAACATAATACTATATGAATAGTTTCTATATGTTATCTAGAGTTACCCGTCCGATGATGCAGAAAATAAGATCAACAAAAAAGAGATAATAGAAGTAATTTTCGCGGAAAAAAAAATGCAATTTTAATAGAAAGAAGAGAAAATGATATGTAATTTGATATGAAAAAAAAATCCATACATACATATTAATGGTAGAATTTAAAAAGACCAAAATAAATCCATGATAAGTAACGATTAATTTAATATAATTATTATTTATATTCATTACACTTTAAAAGAAATAAATGCTCGCACATAACCACTTCCGTAGAAGCCCAAACGCATCCGTTGGACAGTAATCTCAATAGATCAATATTTGCAATTTTTTAACTTCAAACTTTTTCTATTTTTATTATATATAGAGAGTAATTTACTTTTAGATAAGAGTAAAAATGTTATTTAATTTTTTAAAAAGTATTTTAGTAATTTAACTTTAACATTTGAAAACAACTTTTTCTTCTTTTTCATACTCTTTTAATTTTTTCATTATATATATATATTTTTCACTATACATATTTTAAAAGTTATAAATATGATTTTACCAACCTCCCTCATTTGATAAATTAAATCTAGTCAGGAATCACATTTTGTGAATTCTAAAAGGGTGCCTAACACTTTCTCTTCGTAATAATTTGGATCATTGCCTAGAATCTAAAATATTTTTTTCGCAAATTAAATTCGAATCATATATACCAATAATTGAAAGGTTTTATGATTTTTCTTAAAAAGTTAGGTAATGACTCTGTACAATAATTAAATCTTTAGAGTTCATAAGTTGTGCATTATCTACTTTGGTATAAATAGGTGCAACAAGAGTTAGTACAATAAGTTTTTTAATTCCAACAAATAGCAATAACTGTTCTATTTTATCAAAAAGTCTTTGAGTATAACATGATATTTTAATAACAAAACCATATATTTTCATACCAAGTAATATATATAGCTTGATTACACCCGTTAAATACTTTACTACAATATCGTCAAGTACAACCAGTCACAGATCTCATATATCTGATTGTGCTAGCATACTTCCTTTTTTAACTACATCATTCTCTACACATTTGAATCAAAATGAGTTGCAACATACGTACAATCAATAAAATTGTACTTCACAAACTTTCAACATAATGTGACTTGTCAAGAAAATTTTCATCACATGTTTTATGATTTTTCATTCCAAGAATCAAATTTATCTCACCCAAATATTTCTATATTAAAATGACTACTCAACACATTTTATAGTTTTTTGTGTCACTTATGTTAGAGCTAAATATCATCAAATCACAAAATAACATGTGATTTATTCCAAGACTAAATATGCACTTGTAACATTTTTTAAAGCATTCTCAAAGATGTAAATAAGATTTTCATGACAAGTATATTTTTCAATTTCATCAACCCCACAATTTTTTGAGGATTTAATTAAAATATTAGGTAAATTTTTTTTTTTTTACCTTTTCGCCGCGTGAGTTGAGAAAGTGCAGAGAAACACTTGCCCTTTCTATCTCTCTTCATCTCTTGAACAGATTAGTGATATTGAAGGGGGTGATGTTGAGATATCCTATTTTGATATTCGCAATTTTTCAACCGTAACAAGGATGAACCTTCCAAATCAGCAGTGAGTATACCGAACATAAAATGTTGAAAATAAAATTAATATAACAAAACAAAATAATATTCAGGATGAGGCACGGATATCTCATGTCTTTAATGAGATTCAAGTCCACTGCAGTGTAATCTCTACTAATCCAACAGTAGTATACTTGACTTGTCTCCTCCAGATACAACAATTAGCTTCAACAAAGTCGACGACTCAAACATCTCCATATTAGTTGAATAATCCTTCTTCTTATACCCCTGGCTAACAGTTTTGAGTTCTGTCCTTACAGCAAAGTCAATCATCAATATAACACAATTGTTATCCTTAGCAAGTTTATTGACTGGTAGATTCTTTTAACTTAGGACAACAAGGATTTCCTTTATTTTCCGCCTAGACTTTTTGTTTCTGTGGACAATATGTGTGATGTCAAGTTTTGAACCATTTCCAACTATTATTTTATCAGGACCATTATAAGGTTGGAGGTTTGACAAATTACCTGTTGAGTTTGTTAAGGACGTTTGCACT
This sequence comes from Datura stramonium, assembly GCA_018107945.1. Classification (NCBI taxonomy): domain Eukaryota; kingdom Viridiplantae; phylum Streptophyta; class Magnoliopsida; order Solanales; family Solanaceae; genus Datura; species Datura stramonium. The sequence goes on along the minus strand of JACEIK010009667.1, from coordinate 21,704 downwards.
CGAGTCAAGATACATAGTTTCTTCCTCACCCGGTGTGTTCTCGTGTGCTACAACAGAGGAGGCTTGGTGGTAAGCCCTGTACTAATAGAGTAATCCCACCTATAGAAGCACTTCTCCAAAGGATGAATTGTTCCTGCCACATATCTGGCTTGTCAACATGCCGAGTGAGTGATTAGTCCTATTGTTGTTGCTCTGACCAATAGGTCTAAAACCTCTACCCCAAGGTAAAGTCTCGAGTTTCCCCTTCTGTGAGAGTAGCCTCCACGACCTCTTCCTTCCTCCTTTGGGCAGCCAAAGTCATAGCCTTATTGATCCATCTCCTTCATCCTCTCATGTCAAAACCTCTAAGTGAATTGACAAACTCGATTTAATAAGGATATGGAGCCTTCCCAATATAACTATTCGAAAGGTGTGTACTTAGACTCCAAGTCCTAGCAAAGTGAATTACCTGCTGTCTTTATTAATAGGCTTGCAGGCGTATTGAGAGACCATCACATATGCATTTAAAGTCCTTCAAATATTCATCAAGTGATTTGGTTCCTAACTTGATGTTCTCGTAATTACGTATTTGAGATAGAATCTTTGTCTTGGTTGCTTGTAAGTATGTTTCCTCCCTGACACTCCCACATTTTCTTAGTAGTTAGAACATTCCTAATGATTAATACATGCTCTCCTCAGTCATTGTGGTGCAGAATCCAACTCACAGAAGCACATCCCTTCTTTTCCCCTCCCAATTAGAAAAATCTGACATCTCTTCTCAAACAAATTTTCTAGGTTTCATTAGTAGCATGATTAGTTGTTCCCTGACTTGCTCTCCTTGATCAAATTTATCACCTTCATTACCTGGATCAACTAGAGTATTTGTGTCCTCCAAATGAGATAGTTCGAAGGTTTCATTTTAATAGGACATCAAACTATGAGATAGTGTAAGAGGCGTGTGATAGGGATAGTAAAGTTGAGGATGTTGCAACAACCATTTTTGGACTAGTTTCTGATATGAGTGTGATAGCTTACTAAGCTCTGATAACATATAGAAAAACCAAGAGATTAAGAGAGAATTAGTTCTTATAATCGCGTTTTCATAGCTTCTTTGCAATACATAATATTGTATTTATACACAATCATGGAGGACTAATACGCTATTATCTACTACAAGAGTCCTATTTGAATTCTACTAGGTACTTAGAGTCAATACACAATAAGTAACTACTACATCTTGTGTTAAACATAAACTCTACCAGGGTTATCCAAAGCCTAACTGATGCTAACTTATCCAATGAGCTTATCTTCGGCAGCAGTGAGCTTATATTTAGCAAGATTTTTCCAATACAAAAGTAATCCAACCCATGAATAAGAACAGGTGGAATAATTGAAATGATTTTAGTGAACTGCCTACTGTAATAGAGAAAGAGAAATCAAAGAGGAAAAGATCTAAATATATGAGAAATCATAATGCTGAAGATACAAACTTTAGAAAAGAAGAGAATATGTACCTCTCAGATTCTCAAAAGATAAAAAAGTAAGTAATCAACTGACCTACCCATGATCTTGTTAATCATGATTATGTTGCTAGTACTATAATTTGCGAAACCTATGCCTTACGTTTCATAGCTCCATGTTACTATAATACGTCCAATGTGCTAGGATTATCTGCAAAACTTTGTCCACTGATTCTCATCATCATAATTATATTTTATTGCAAAGAGAGTTTCTATAGATAAGGTTTCTTTAGGGAAAAGGACCCTACCATAGTTATCCTTTTTCTTGTAGGAGAAGATTTACACTTCTATAAATAGAAGATTTCTTCTTCTCATATACAACACAATAGCATCCACAATGTAGTCGCTTAAAGAGTTTTGTTTAGGGAGGGGAGATTTATTCTCTCAATAGTTTTATAATATTTTTTATGTTAGTAATTTTCATATGTGGTGTCAACTTTGATCAAACCTATATCATAAAGTTTTTTCTATAGTTTCTTCTTGTCATCCGATTATCACCAAACAAGGTTTTGCAATTATTAGCTTCCGCATGACGCTCTTTGACTATTTTGATCCCAATAAGTAAAATGAGCGATGGTTCAACCCAATGATTCAATCAGTGACGGCAGAGGTTGAAGACAGGTTTAAGGCGAATCTAAATCAAATTGTAATCACTCTACGATAATGAAGATTTTGTCCAAAGTGTACATGTGGGAGATGAATTTTTCAATCATATTTCAATATCCCGTTGTCAGATCTTTAAAATTTAAAAATATTTTTTATGTTTATTTTAATTTTATGATTTGATTTGATTCTAAATTTTATTTTTTAACCATAGCAAGTGTTATGATGAAGATTATAAAGAACCGTGACAAAGATTATTTTACCGCAAAATCAGCCAAGAGGAGATTTGTTAGATTTGTCCTCAATTTTTCTATCCTACTTGGATTCTACATCGTAATTATGTTTTACTTCAAAGAGGGTTTCTTGTAGATATGTTTCTTTTGTGAAAAGGACTCTACCATAGTTATCTTTTTCTTGAGAAGAAGGATTTACACTCCCCTATAAATAAAAGATTTTTTTCTATACATAAATACAATAGTATCCACAATGTAGTCGATTAAAGAGTTTTGTTTAGGGAAAATTTATTCTCAATAGTTTTAGAATATTTTTATGTTAGTAATTTCATACATGTAGGTCAATTGACCAAACTCATATCATAAAAGTCTTTTCTATAGTTTTTTTTGTCATCCGATTTATCGCCAATAAGATTTTACAACTATTAGCTTTCGCATGAGGCCTGACTATTTCGATCCCAACACAATGAACTCATATCTTATGTTATGCTCTCCACATTTGGAATGAACTCATGATACATCACGCTTATGCCTAGTCTAGATGTCTCATATTATTCAGGCTTCACGGTTCCTTTTCTCTAAATGATGAATTCCTTGGTTGATATTCATGATGATGAACGAGAAAGGTAAGTTTTGGAAAATTCTTTCCATGCTTTAGGAGGCCAATAGAGTGTTATTTTATATTTGTTACGCATTCCTTGCTGCCCACGCTTTCGATGCCACGGAGGTTTGTAATAATGTTTGGATAAATTGAATACCTGAGTTAGATTCTATTTGGCGTCAATGTTAATATCGTTTTCAAATATTTATAATTATAAAATAAGGGATTTAGTAGTCTAAATTTGATTGGCTACTTGAACTTCATTATTATTAGTGAGGGTTTAATTCCTTATGTTGTAATTCCCTACAATTTTCTCTTCCCCTACCTGGACTTTTTTTAAAAGAACATAAACAAACAAAATTCACAACTTCACAGCCTAACGTAAACGTAGGTGTGCCTTACTAATAATAAATTAAATGAACTAATGCAACATTGTGTAGTGATTGAATTTACTTGGTAATGTCATCACGAGAGGTAGTGATGAAATATGTCGAAGGACTTGAGTCCAAATGAATTGGACTCTGGCAAAACTCTAATGAAAGCTAGGAATGTAAAGTAAAAAAAGCTCTTGTTATCTTCATAATTACAGGCATGTATCAGTATTAGAGAGATTTGAAACACATCACATATGTCTATATAAGTTATATGTATCTACATCATGCAAGTATACATGTACACACTTTTATTTACCTTTATGAAGCGATCCAATGCCAATGAATTGGAGAATGTATGCAAGAACAATCACGAAATGTGATGAACTGCCTGTATTGTTGAACATGAGGAACAAAGAGGTAGCGCTTGTAGAAATGATACGGAGAAATCACAATGTTGAAAAGGCTACACAGAAGTCAAAGAAGATATGAAAATCAAAATTTCGCTTATTCCTCAGAGCGAGAGGAAAATGCTTAAGGTAACTAATTCTAACTTACCTCTATGATTCTAAGGAATTCACGCCTTATGTGTTATAATATCATGCATTATGAAACTTATACCCACGCTATGACATCTCTACAAACTCACGTGTTATGTTATGTTTTCTCCATATTTAAATGAACTCATGATACGTTACGCCTTCATGCTAAGTTTAAATATCTCATATGACCTGTGCCTTCAAGGGATTCCTTTTCTCTAGATGTTATGAAATTCCTTGCAAGAAAGATGTTGAGTGATGATGAACAAAGCGTAAAGGTAAGGTTTGGGAAATCTTTTCCATACTTAAGAAGCCAATAGGGCTATGGTTATGTTTTTTACGCTTTCCTTCATGTCTATACATTTTTGATGTCTCGTGAGGTTTATGATACTGTTTATGGTTAGTTGATAGCCATTTGAGTTAGATCTTGTTTATATCCATGTTAATATTGCTTTAAATATTTATAGCATAAAAATAAGGGATCTTAAGGTACTTCAATTAATTAACTATGTGTGAACTTTCCTTATTAGTAAGGGTCTGACCTATCTTGGTAATTTCTCTTTACTCTTCTCTTTCCTACCCCTTGAATTTGTTAAAAAGAGACAGAAGGAAAACGAAATTCACAACTTCATTGCCCAAAGCCCATATTTTCTGCAAGCATCTGGGTGCTGAATCTCCTTGGGAAGGTTTCAGTGAATCATTTTGTGTTTATTAGGTTGTATAAGCAGATAGTAATTAAACAATCTAGTCTATTATTACATAATGTAGAAATTATAAGAAACTTTTTTGTCAGTCATAACATAATTATATTGTAATTCATGTGAGGTCATGTTTGATTTACTAGGGTAATGACAATAAAAAGAGGTTGACTAAGTAACTAAACTTAAAGTGTGATAAACTATATATGTGTAAATACAAAATATTTAAATACATTTCTTCAAAATATATGTTAAATAATTATAAATTAGCAATTAGTCCTTATACGGAATAATTAATACGGTAGGTTCGGATCACTTGCAACACACCTGCCTCACAATATAAGGTTAGGAGCGTCACATTCTTTTCCATTTGTCACCAGGCCTTTTCTAAGCGGTTGTAGGATCTATAGGCGGTAGTTATGAAGATACTAAGAAATTGTATTTTTCTAATTGTAAAATATATATATATGAATTTAAAACTATTTTATAACAAAATACATATGCTACAACTACGCAAAGGAATAAAATTAATAAAATAATAAATTATTTTTAATTAGTGTTCTATATGTTTGAAATAAATAAAAGGAGTAATATGAATAATAACACAATAATAATCATAATAATAATAATAAGTGAGAACTAAAAATTTTAAATTTTAATTACTAAATGTCCATCAAATATTGAATGATTATCTTATCTTTTAACCAAAAATATTTCTATAACATTCCGTATGAAAATATAATTTTACATTCTAATAATTTATGATACCAATCTAATATTCTGAAAAGTTATGTTATTCCTTAATTTACAAATTAGTAAAATTAAAGTGACTTGTCTTCTTTATTACTCTCAAAAGATGAAAGGTTTAACACATCAGAGTAAAAATAATATGTCGCTTTCATTGCATATAATTATTTAGTACACAACTACTATTATTTTTTTAATGAATAATTATAGGGAAAAAGAATATTCCAAATATTAAGATAATTTATTTCACCTTTCATTTCTTCATTCTTGCCACACTTATTTTTATATACTAACAATCGAGATCATTAGAGTGCTAGAGTTGTTGCAGGAGAAGAAAATCAACATAAATTTAGGTTATTTGGTTTCTCTTCTACATTCAATCTTATTTTTTCTCTATATATTTGTATTTTGAAATTATGAAATTAAAAAAACAATAAACTTTAAAAATATTTTTAATTTTTTATTTTTTTTATTTTTTTTATTTTTTTTATTTTTTTTATTTTTTTTATTTTTTTTATTTTTTTTATTTTTTTTATTTTTTTTATTTTTTTTATTTTTTTTATTTTTTTTATTTTTTTTATTTTTTTTATATGTATTTATTAATTCTAAAACAGGAATCTGCCTATTATATTTATATCATTAGAGACTTGAATATTTCTTAATTAATTTTATATATTTTTTGCTTGATTATATATCTCATCTTGGCTCTTGTTTGAGATCTTGCTTAGTCTATCCTCTAAAGAATGGCGAAGAACACCTTTTGTTGGGTCAAAGAGTGAAAAAAATATATGGAAGCATGAATAAATAGTTGCAGTAATATATTATCATATGAATCTATTTGTAGAAATTATCGCTTAAAATGAAATTTGAAGTAGAAGAACTATCCAAAGCAATAATGTCCTATAAGACTTTTCAATACAACTGATTTATCAACACCTTGAAAAATTGTTAACGATTAGATATATTAACCACACTAGTAACAAGCGGAATGAATCAATTAACCTAAAGATTCTTTCATAATTTTAAATCGACTAATAAATTGATAAAATGTAAATGGTAAAATTAACGTTATTCATTTTAACCTTCTTATTTTATAACTTTAATGATTTATAGGGGTATAATTATAATAATGATAAAAGATAATTTTTAAATTATTAATGATTACATGTTCCCACAAAGGAGATTACCAATTGAAATAAGAAATCTTCTTTGTTTTATTCCAAAAGTGTTTTCGACAGAGAAGTTTCAAAATTTTAATTGAACTCGAGATGGAATAAATAAAAGGTATAATATATAAATATGCATTCAAATTTGGCCTCAACTGCAATTAAACACTCAAACTTTGAGAATGCACACATCTAAACACCAACTTGGTTTCACAGTGTCAATTGAACACTCCAACTTGCTGCTGATTATCTTGGCACCTCAACTTGATTTCAATGCGCTGCGCCGCGCCTATCATGTCCTACAAGATATAGCGGGACCCGGCTGAAGTGCTTAGCTGTCGGGCTGAGACCACAGGTGCCTAGATGTTCACTCTTAAAGTTTGAATGCTTAATTGCCAATTGAAACCAAATTAAATACCTATTTATGTAATAATGATGGGAGTGAGAGCTAAAGGAAATCAACCATGATTTTCTGAATTTGGGACAGGCAAATATGACCTGGGTCACAATATAAATTTTTCATACACCGTATAAGTTAATATGTAATAATATGTAATTTCACATTCTTATTATAAAATGAGAATTAATGTTTTCTCATCCATATATACGTGGCTAACTTCAAATAATTGATGATTTTAAATTTTCTTTTCTCCTTTATCATTTTATTTTCCATCTTGGTTTTCTTTCCGTTTTTTTCTATTCATTTTCTTTTGCTGTTTTCAGTGCACATGCCTCTATTACGGTAGCCTAGCGATTATGGTCAAATTTATATTTAAAAGTAATAATTAATATTTTAGACTAATATAGGAACATAACTTGTATCATTGAATTTTAAAGTTGTGAATTAATTCATAAATTGAAAAATTAATTTTTTTTTTGGTAGACAAAGTAAATATATATATATTAGTACTTTTTTAAACAAATAACTTAATAAGACATTTGTTGGAAATGAAAAAGAAAGAACTTTGTAGCAACTAAACCAAGAGTAGAAAACTTAGCTGTTAATCAAAAGAGTAGGAAATATAAGCTTGTTAACAAAAAGAGTATATATGCATTATTTGTTAGACGTATTGGCAGTACAGGCGTCATTTCCATGGACAACGAGGATATATGTGCACCATTTTTATAGTCAGGATATAGTATCTTTCTATATCGGCAGTTGAGTGATATTAACTTTTTGAAAAAAATAGATAATAAGGAAAAAAAGTGATAAAGAAGACAAATAGATCCCAATTTGATAGAGAAATAGGTAAATACATGGAGGGAGAGGGATACACAGAGAGAGAAAGACATATAATTGATCAATGATAAAGAGAAAGAAGAAGAAAGAGGTCAAATTTTATGCCCATTGTGATGAATTATGTTCCAATAAATGTTTTCGACGACGCATTCTATGAAAGAGATTAATTTCCAATTGAAAAATAAATCTTTTGTTTTGTTCAAAGTATTAATAAGTTTCAATTAAACATAGATAAAAATATAAAATGATGCAAAATACCTAATTTTATATAGAGAGCCAAAGGAAATCCATCTATGATTTTCTTACCTAAGATTAGTAAGTAAAAATACTGTCACGATTAATTTTAACAAAATCATAAATTCTAATATGTAATAACATGCCACTTGACATTCTTATTATGTTACAAATTAATGCTTTCTCATCCGAATATATACATAATTAACTTGTAAATAATTACGATTTCTACTTTTTTTTTCCTCGCTTGTCATTTTTCTTTCATCTTGGTATTTTTCCGTCAATACTTTTTATTTTTTTTTTCTTCTCTAGTTTATGTGTGCACACGTCTCACACGTGTAGCCTAGCAATTATGATCAAATTTATATTTAAAATTAATAATTTTTTAATAATTTTAATTTAAAAAAACAAAAAAAACATGTAATTTAATTAAAATACAAAAATAAACACATAATTAAAAATTTTAAATTCAATAAATATATATTAAGCTATTTTAATACAAAATAACATAATATATGTCAATTGTTGGAAACATGCAAAAAGAAACACTCTAGCAAATAAATTAAGAGTAGAAAACCTAAGTTGCTTGGGAAAAAAGGATATATATGCACCATTTGTTAGATGCCGGTAGTATATATATATACCTTTGTTAGACAACTATGTACACCACTTTTTTAGTCGGGTATGCTCTAAATCGCAAAGTCGAGGGGCATATGTGCCCTTTTTCCTAATAAAATACGAAATTCATTGCCAACGACAAAGAAAAAGAAAGCGATAAAGAAGGCAAGCATGTCTCGAATTAGAAGAGTAACACATAAAGCACAAAATAGGAATAAAACACCAAATGAAGGTTGAACAAAAGAATTCAAGGGGGTTGCTCATGAAAAAGCTTATGACATCGTCGTGAGAAGTTGCATTAAAAAGCCTAGGCTATAGAATTACACAGCTCGGTGAGAAGAAGAAGAATCGCTTATTTGATTGATAATAAAAACACAGATCCACCGCATCTTATGCATACAATTGTGTCCTAACCTCACAATACAAGTCCCCTCAAGTAGTCCCTAGTATACTTATATTCTAACATTGTATATTCAGGAATAAGTTATATGGCCAAGTGTCCTAAACTAATCTAACTACTACTTCTTACTAAGACTATCGAGTGAGTAATGGAACAAGTATCTCAACACTTCCCTTCAAGCTAGTAAGGAGGTGGAAGACATACTCCTAGCTTGCTTCTGAATCTAGAAAACTCCTGCTTTGTCAGTGCCATAGAGGCCTTTTTAAGAAGAAAACATAATCTGGATACCGAGGATCAACAAAACCTAGTGGATGACTCAGGTAGACCCTTCTTTGAAGGTATCCATGCCCAAAGGCATTTTGGATAATTCAGTTGCCCGACAGACTAATGCAAAGTGGGAGAGCACCTGATAAAACAACCCATGGTAGTAGCCTGACTACTGGACTAAACGTTTCTTCAAATTAATGCCCCCAAGTTGTGAGTATCCCTTGAAATCCAACCTAGTTTTATAATTGTCAATAGTGCCATCCGATTTCAACTTGGCTTTGAATACCTATTTAGAACCAACAATGTTCATATCTGCAGATTTAGGTACAAGAATCCAGGTTTGATTTTTAAAGACATCACTTCTTCCTGCATTGTTGCATGCCAATGTGAGTAGTGAGAGCTTGTCTGATAACAGTAGGTTCCATACTAGACCTTTCTACCGCTTAAGGTGCAGTGAGAGACATCTTCTTTGCCTTATGTATTGTCACCATATGATGTCCAGCAATATCTGCTTCTGTAGTCTCATGTACACCTGGAAACTTTGTGTTAGCCTTAAGACCAAACCAGTTTGATAGGTCAACCTCCAGTTGTATCCCTTTGTGGATTATGGCGTTGAACGCGCGTTTCGCCATGTAGTTCATGATTGCTCTTCTCATGTATTCATTTCCTAACTATCATTGTTCACCAAATCTTCTATAACATGCACATCACCGCTTTTTCACTACTACTTTCACTATCAGTGACATGATCAGATATGGACTTTGATGAGCTTCCCTGGAGAGTCAGTCGTTAGTTCCGTTGTAGGGAGGCATAGGAGCAAGTACTTCACTCAGGCCGGTGTTGGTGTAGTTGCATAGGAGCAAGCACTTCATCATGTGCTGAAAGGAATTAGGTGGTGGAGCTCCTGGTTCCACCGCCTTCAGAAGTATCAGTGCCATGTGAACTATCATCAGCCTTTTTCTGCACATTAGAAAAGAATTCAAAGAAAGTAGCTAAATAAGGTGAAACAAGTTGGGACTAGGATGGTTTGCTTGAACATAAGGCAGATTTAGCTCATCAAAGATGACATGTCTAGAGACATAGACTCTCCTAGTTTGAGGATGATAGCACCTGTATCCCTTGTGCAAGCTACTAGAGCCAATGAAAACACAAGTAGTCTTGTGAGAATTTGTTCTATTCTTTCAAGTAGGGATAAATATCTACAACCAAAGACTTTTAAATTGTTATAATCAGGAGGAACACCATGCAATTTTTCAAAAGGAACTTTATTTTCTAGTACTGGAAGAAGGCATCCTGTTTATCAAAACACAACAATTAATAAAGGCTTCAAACCCATAGAACCGCAGGCGCCTTTAGTATGTTAATAGGTTGACCAGTTTCCACTATATGCCTATGTTTTCTTTTTAGATATACCATTCTGTTAAGGAGTATGTGGGCAGGATATATGTCTGATGATTCCACACTTCTAAGTGGTTGACAAAACTGAGTTTGAAATGGAACTTCACCACCATCACACTGGAAAAATCTTAATAGTATCGGAAAACTACTTTTCTACCATTCTCTGGAACTCAAGAAAGATCTCTACGGTAATCTGCATAAACTTCTTTAAGGGATAAAGCTATGTATCTTGTACATCATCAACAAAAATCACATAGTATCTCATATGCTGAGAGGACTCAACTGGCGCTGGTCCCTAAAGATCACAATGTATCTTATGTAAAGAAACTTCGCTTTATTTCTTTTGAATCAAAAGAAAGTTTAAGGCAACTCTTCCTAACTAACAAATGGTACAGATAGAAGGCACCTTATTCCAACTTCTAACATCAATGTTATTATTTCTACTCAAAAACTTTAAAGACTTTAAACTAAGATGACCTAACGAGTGCCAAATTTTTCATCTTATCCTACCTCTGTGTTGTTGTTAAGGCAAACAGGTTGTTGTCTTTCAATTAATATAATCCTCCTGTGTTATATCCCTTGGCCAGTGGTGTCCCTAAACTCTTGTCCTTTACAAGAAAATCAAACTCATCAAACTCAAATGTTGCACAATTATCTTTGAAAGTTTACTAACCTGGAGAGGAGATTCTTCTTGATATTAGGGACAACCGGTACATCTTTAATTTTCAAGTCTGACCTTTTTAAGATTCCAACATGATTGATTTCTAACTCAGATCCATTTCCAACAACTATCTTGTCTGTTCCATTATAAGTGTGAAGGTTAGACAAGTTACCTGTTTTTGTCATATGAGTTGTTGCACTAGAATCAACATATAGCAGCATCATCTTCACCTCCGTTAACTTTGATGAGTGAATAATAGTCAGTGCCTGTGAAGATTCTTCTTCAGCTTGGTAGGAGTAATCCCATTTGTAAAAGCATTTTAAAGCAGAATGATTATTCCTTCCACATATTTGACATGCTTCATTAAAAACTTTCCCTTCCAAAGATTGTAGGGGACACATTATGGTTATTCGTTTGTAGGAGCCCCATTGGGACTATTCTAATTTGTGTTGTTTTTGTCCTGCAGGTTTGAATCCTCTTCCTTGAATTGAAGTTTGGATTGCCTCCTCCTTGGGTAGAGTTACTTCTTCCTCTTACCTCCTTTTAAAAGAAGGCCATATTGTAGCTTTGCTCAGGCATCTCTTCCTCCTCTTCTCTCATGTCAAATCCTCTAAGAGCATTGAAAAACTGACTTAGAGTAGGATAGAGAGCTTTTCCTAGCATAACAATTTTGAAGGTTCTATATTTAGAGCCTAACTCTAGCAAAGTTGATGACTCCTTACTCGTCTTCATCTACTCTGGGTTTGTATATGAAGAAGTCCATCACATATGCCTTTGAACTCCTTTAAGTATTCACTGTTTAGAGGACAATTTAATACTTTGTAGTTGTTACTTAAGTTGAAATTCCTTGTCCTTGGTAGCTTGAAGGTATGTTTCTTCCAAGCAATCCCACATCTCTTTTGCTGTAGAGCAACCTCTTCTATCATGGTTCCTGAAATCCATGTCCTCACCAACACATCTTGTTTATCCCAATCAGTGTCAGCAGTCTTATCCTTTTCTGTTGTATCAGCATCCTTTCCAGTGTTTAATTCTTTCTTTTCTTCAACCTCTTTGGTCTGTCTCTCATGGAACCGCCTTGGTCACTCTCATGACTCCGCACGCTGATAAATTTGAGTCCTTCATATTAGATATTTATAGTCTTGGTTTGATAGGACAAGTAGCCATGGAAGGTGGTGCAGTGAAGCTGAAAGAGTCAATCAATTTGAAGAGAGGTTGGTGGCCATTATTTCTGGAGTTTTTTTATGCAGCGTATATGTGTGTAAAAGCTCGATACCATGTAGAATTAAGGCCGCCTTCAGAGAGGAAGAAGAATTTTTTATTTTATTGATCATGAAAACAATACATACGTGTCGCAACTTATACACACACAATTGTGTTCTAACTACAATACAAGTGCTCAAGTAGTTTCCTAGTATACTTTATATTCTAAGCATTGTATATTTAGGATAAATTATATACAAGTGTCCTAAACTAATCCAATTACTACTTCCTTACTAAGACTATCGAAGGAAACAAGTATCTCAATAATTTGAGGACCGGATAGGCACCAGTGATGGATTATTAATGGTGATAATTGAGAACGTGTTGGATTACATACACATTTTTTGGCTAGTTGAGCTATGTATTTTAAGATGAGATTTTTATTTTTATTTTGATGAGGTTGGAGTATCAAATTCTAAGATTAACACCTAGAGTATTATTAATGCCCAAATCTAACTAATGTAATAAAATCTTGTGCAAGGAGTATTAACTCCCAAAATAGTCAATAACATATGTGCATCTTAAATATGGTTTAACTTTAAATAATTGATGATTTTAATATTTTTTTCTTGGGTTTTCTTCCATTAGTACTTTTTTCTGTTCATTTTCTTTAGTACTAGTTTCGTGCACAAGTCTCATATGTGTAGCCTAGCGATTATGGTCAAATTTATATTTAAAAAGTAATAATCTTTAATATAATACAGAAAATAAGTATATCACGACCTTCAAAGAACTGTAATACCATAAACTGAAAATAATCGGTTTTTGTAGACAACAAATAAATGTACATATTAAGTTGTATTTGTCAACAAATAGCTTAATATGTCATTTGTTGGAAAATAAAAAAAAGAAAGAACTTTGTAGCAACTAAACCAAGAGTAGAAACTTGTTGTCAATGAAAAGAGTATATATGGATCATTGTTAGATGATAAGGGCATATATACATCATTTATTAGACGAGGAGGATATATGTGCATTACTTTTATAGCCAGTATATTATCCGCTTAAATTGCAAAGTTGAGTGGTATGTGTGCCATTTTCCCAAAATAAGAATAGACTAATAAGAAAAGGAAAAAAGTGATAGAGATGACAAACAAATCCCAATTTGGATAGAGAGATAGGTAAATATATGGAGGGAGGGAGGGAGGGAGGAGAGGGATAGAGAGACATATAATAAATCAATGATAGAGAAAAAAAAAAAAAGAAGAAAGAGGCCAAAGTTTTATGCTCACAGATGAATGATGTCTGAGTGAAGTGTTCTCGACGACGATTTTCACGAAAGAGATTAATTTTCAATCAAAAAAATCTTTTTATTTTGTTCAGAAAGTGTTGGGTCAAGTTTCAATTAATCGAGATAAAAATATAAAATGATGCAAACATACACACTTTTTATATAGAGAGCCAGGGTGAATTCATCTATGATTTTCTTACCTAAAATTAGTATGTAAAAATATTGTCACGATTAATTTTTTTTTACAAAATCAGTATATTTTGATATGTAATAATATGTCAGCTTAACATTCTTATTATGTTATGAATTAATGCTTTTTCTTCTGAATATACATAATTAACTTGTAAATAATTGATGATTCACTTTTTCTTTTTGTCGTTTGTCATTTTTCTTTTCATCATTATCTTCATTTTTGTTCATTTTTTCTTTATCATTATGTGAACACAGTCTCCACACGTATAGCCTAGGCGATTATGATCAAATTTATATTTAAAAGTAATAAATCTTTTAATATATTCAAAATTAATTTTATCACGACTCAAAGAATTAATAACATAAACAAAAAAAGTTAAATTTATATTATTTTAATATGAATAAATATATATTAAGTTAATATTTTAGCAATAAATTACTAATATGTCATTTGTTAGAAACATGCAAAAAAGAAAAACTCTGTAGCAAATAAAATTGGTGTAGGAAACTTAAGTTGTTAGGGAAATAGAATAACATATATAAAATAATATTTGATACCAAGGGTATATATACATCACTTATAATAATTATGTGCATCACTTTTGGGTCAAAGATGCTCTAAATTGCAAAGTTGAGGAGGTACAGCCCTTTTACCTTGGTAAAACTACAGTAATTAATAAAGAAAAGAAAAAAAGGATAAAGAAGGCAAGCATGTCCCGAATTAGGAAGAGTACTACAGTGACAAAAAGAATAAAACATCAAATATAGGTTGAAAATTAAAAGGAAATCATGGGTTGAGCCAGATAGTTTATGACTTCGTCACGAGAAGGCATTAAAAGGCCTAGTGCTGGGCACACAACTAGAAAATCGCGTGAGAATCACAAAACCAGCCTTACCAATCCAAGAAAATCAAGATGTGGATCCTATTGTGATAAAGTGAGATCCTAAGCTCCACAACTTCTATCAAAGTGGTAAAAGTTGAATTAAGCTTCCAAAAAGTACTGTATCACTCGTAATCATTATTGTGTATAAATATATATGATTCTATATATATGAGTTTTATTTAAGGATTGGGTTGAGGACTGACATACAAGGTGATGGATTATTAATGGTGATAATTGAAATGCCGGATTGTATACACATTTTTGGTAGTTTGAGTTATGTGGTATGCTCAGATGAGATTTTTATTTTATTTATGAGGTTAAGTATCAAATTTATGATGCCAATACCAGAGTATTATTATATGTCCAAATCTAACTAATGTAATAAAATCTGTAGCAAAAGATATTGAATTACTAAATAGTCAATAATATTACATCATCATAGGCCAGGAAACTAGCTAAAAGAAAAAGCGAATTATCCTCTTTGGGTAAATACTGTAAAAGAAAAAAAGTTCATTAATTTAGAAAATTTGTTGGTGGAGACCCTAATATAATATGTGGAAATTGGGTAAACAAACAGCCATGTTGCTAAAGTGTGTGTTAAAAATAATCAAAGAAGTCATGGTTGCAATCATGAGGAGAGCAACTCTTTCTAAATGGAACTGAGAAAAGTAGAGGAGTATTAAAAAGTTTGCTTCAGTTAATACAGTAATTTTTATCATAATGTTGTTTAGGTTTAGATAATAGTTGTTTGAATTGTTGAGATATTTTAGTTTTTAAATTTTAAACTATAATTAATTTTTTACCTGTAAGTTGAAGCTATATAAAACCCTCTCATGCTTAATAAAATTATAGAGAGACATTTTCAACCTTTTTTGCTTCACCATCTTTAAAAACAACAACAATCAACTCAATGCAGTAATCAACATCAACTCATAGAAAATTTCCTGACACTCTCTAAAAGCTTACCAGTTTTATTCCTTGGAAGTTTTTCCATTTAGGTCAAGGATCGCTTTAACCCTGACAGTGCTCGGTCTAGACTTAACGCAGTTGCTTGCTCAGCTACTGGTTTTTCAACTGCTGCTTCTATAGACAATGACCTCTTAGCAACAAATCAGGAGCTGTTCTGCAAAGAAACCAAATAAAAATAGGAATGTGTCCAATCCTGGTTTTGTTAAACCACATATTACCTCTGTTAAAAATAATGGCATAGATGAGTCATCAGAGTAACGGCAGTGACATAAATGAGCCCAATTTTAACGGATGGCATGGATGAGCCTTTCTAAAGTTGGATGACATATTTGAGCTTTTATGTAATAATATGTCACTTAACATTCTTATTATGTTAATAAATTAATGTTTTCTAATCCTAATATATATGTAATTAACTTGTAAATACTGATGATTTCAATTTGCTTTTTCTCGTTTGTCTTTTCTTTAGTGAATTCTATGCCATTAGACAGTGTGTCTAGTGGCCGTTTATCAATAATAAAAATTAAAAATCAAAAGGGAAAAGTACAAGCAAGGAGGACTAGACCTTACCCTACTATTCCTAACGAGGTAACGAGTCTCTACTAATTAACAAGTGTGTAAAAATAAAATTAGAGAGAACTAGATATTATAGGATCATTATGTTTTATATTATAATTTATGAAAAAATAAAAAAATTAAAAAAATTATGCTATAAATAAAAATATAGGGACCAAGAAGAAGTTTGAGTTATCAACTCAAACTTCTTTTACAAACATAGAAACTAGTGTGAAATGTCGCTCATCTAAAGTAATCTGATATATTCGATCCTTGTCTTCTTCTTTTCTTCACACTGTCCAAAATCACTTGAAAATTCATCACTTTTGGATTTGATTGATATTGCTAGTTGTTAGATACTGTCAGATGATTCACTTCACAGACGCATTGGGAGGTGCCTAGAATAAACTCCTTTGTCACCTTATCATCCTTGCTTGACCTCGTTTCCTTCTTCATTATTTCTCGTCTTGCAGAAAGGGCCACTCATATCATCATTTCATCTT
Source organism: Datura stramonium (assembly GCA_018107945.1). Taxonomy (NCBI): domain Eukaryota; kingdom Viridiplantae; phylum Streptophyta; class Magnoliopsida; order Solanales; family Solanaceae; genus Datura; species Datura stramonium. The sequence goes on along the minus strand of JACEIK010009667.1, from coordinate 4,835 downwards.
CGATCCTCAAAATCACTTGCTATATCATCAAATTAGCTAGAACTCTGATGATTCACCACCTGGTAATTTCTGTGCCTTGGGATCATCACATCCCCGCTACTCTGGTTTCGGATTCCGACTCATCTGTTGCATTCTTGGACCAAGATCCTAATCCGATTCACCTCTCCTAATGTGAAAACAATATTTCAGATCGCCTGGTCCCGAACCCCATCCAGCTGCCAGCCTCTCCCAATGAAACAACATCAGATCAGTTGGTCCTGAACCTGATCCGGTAGTTACAAAAGAGCCTCCTCCCCAATGAAAAACAAACATCAGATCAGCTTGGTCCCGAACCCATCCAGCATGACGCCTCCTCCCCAATGAAAAACAACACGGATCACTCTCCGAATCATCACAAGTTCCTGGAATGAACTTCCTCCTCCCATTGTCCCCCTTTTTTTTCCCTTTGTCCAGATTTCTTACATCTTCGATTTTCCCATTTTACTCGGGATGAAGGCAGGGTGTGTTTTTCCACCTTTTTTCTTTTCAGCAGTTTACATAGCTTGAACTGTAAACAGTGGACCGATCAATATTGACTTACACTGATATAGAATGAGATAGAGAAAGAGAAATAGAAATGCATTGTTTTTATTTGGCTAAGGAAGAGAAGAGAGAGAAATATAGGGATTGTAATAATCTTCTCAATTTTGATTGTAAGAATCTCGAGAATTAACTCTTCATTTTGAATTAACTTATGGCATTCAAATAAAAATGTACAAAGAATAAGTATTGGCAAATATATATATTAGATTTGAAGTATCCATGAAAGCATTACTCTTCATTTGAAATTTATGATACACTGTAAATAAGACACAATAAAATAGTCAAATAAATGTTCAAAAACAGAAAATTTGTTCCTAGTAATATTAAGTTAGATCTGAAAAAAAAAAAAAAAAAAAAATCAAATTCAAATTTTTAAGTTTGATTTAATTTTTTCTTTGGTTTTTGTTTTTTTTTAAAAACATTAATTGATTAATGATGTTAAAGAAAAGCGACAAATACTCAAATAAATAATTAAGAATGTAGTTATGAATATATAATTAGATTTGAATAATCTATGAAAATATTAAGTATTAACTTCTTCTATTTGAAATTTTATGATTTATTCAATAAGACACACTTAAATAGTCAAATACATGTTCACACATATATTAAGATGCCCGCATTGTGTGAATCTTAATATGTTAGAATCTAGGTGGCTGATTCAAAATTCACTTTGAATTTCATTTAAATTAGTACGCAACATACATGTTATAATCCATCATTTTAAAATATAATGAATTCAAAGAAAAAAATTGAAAAGATGGGAATGATTTAAAACAAAAATTTGTATGCGTCCCTAAATTATAAACATATATGTAGGTATTAAAATTCACTCCCGTGTTATTAATTTCTCTAATAACGTGTCCACCTAAGATGTCAAGGTAAAGTAGAGAAACAATATATCTAGTTCGTAGTCTGTGTAGGCAGATTCATGTGAGATTTCAAAAGAACTAAAAGAAGGTTCCCAAAAGTGAGGGAAGAACTCCACTTTTGAAAAGTGATGTTCACGTTACTAGAAATAGAGGTTTTTTCACCCATAATCAATGAGAAATTTTGTAATATAAAATATGATCTTTTTTCCTTTACCTACTTCCTCACCGAACCAGCTCATTGAAAACGCGTAGAGAAACGGATTCTCACCTAAAGAGAAGTCACATTTCTTCATGTGAAAATACTATTATTTAATTAAAATGTCCAGATAGAATAGTCACTAACATTTTCTAGTGGAAACTTTCAATTTGAAAATATGGATTTTTAGTACTGTTGGGAATGACTAGAAATGATGTTATCAGATAATTAAATTTACATATAGTTTTGTATAAAAGTTCCAATATAGGTGTGCTCATATAATGATTGTCGGAACTAATGTAATGGCATTGTGTAGTGATTGAATTACTTGAATATCATCAATGAGAGGGAGTGATGAAATATGTCAAAGGGACTTAAATCCAAATTGAATTGGACTCTACAAACTATATTATACCTAACATGATGATATTGCTACGTATGATGCTTAAGTAATGAAAATATATAAAAATCAAGAAGAAGTCTGTCCAAAATCACTTGAAAATTCATCACTTCTTGGATTTATTTGATATTGTTGAAGTTGTTAACACTGTCAGATGATTCTACTTTGCCAGATGCATTGGAGTGTGCCATGGAATAAACTCCTTTTTTCACCCTATCATCCTTGCTTTGATTTCTATTAAGTGATATTTTTGATTTTCTATTACTTTGTTGTCTGGGAGGTAGAGCATATGCATCCTTAGCTGCATCATGGGCATATACTGAATATCTTCGTTCATGCCTTGAGGTTATCAAACCTCTTGACATAAAGTATCACTTCCCACCAATTGTTTGATTGTGTGCTAGTATTAATTAGAGAAAGAGAAATTAATACACCACCTGAAATAATTTGTTTGCAACCTGATGAAATATTATGAATTGAGACTTATCAAATAAAATGGAAGCTTCTGCACGAGTTTCTACCATAGTCCAGTCCCTCAATACTGCTATCCACACTCTGACTGCCATTGTATCTATACTAATTCATCACGATGGAATTTTCAACTTGCTGCACAATATCGTTTCACAAATTGAGTCTGAATTTGCGCCCATACACTGCTCAAATCGCTGCATAACATGATCATACTGATTAGGACTAGAAGGGGGCTTCCCTGTTCTTACACAACCTTCAGTGTGTTGCAAATTATCAACTTCTTTTGGATTTTTATCCAACAATTTTTCAGCGATATTCAAGTTCGAATGCTGCCCAGATTTTTCAATGTCACTACAGCTTCATGAATATATTGCACATCTGACAGTGACATCCCAACAGTCACCAAATTCCGCAGGTTTTAGTTGTATTACACTTCCACCATCAAATGTCTTGTCCACAATTAAATTCCTCAATTATGAAGGGGCCAAGGCTTTAGGATTTTCTCCAGATTGGACAATCAACTCACGTGCATCAACATCAACTCATAAACAATTTCCTGGACACTCTCTAAAAGCTTTCTAGTTTTATTCCCTTTGGATGTTTTTCCATTAGGTCAAGGATCGCTTTAACCCTGGCAGTGCTCGGTCTAGACTTAATTTGTGTTGCTTTGTCTATAGCTATTGGTTTTTCAACTGCTGCTTCTATAGACAATAATGACAAATATATCCAACTTGGCTAATGTTAAAAAATTATTAAAATATATAAATTAGATTTGAAGAATTCATGGAAGTAATGGGACATCTAATTCTTGAAATTCAGTGATGTACTCAGATAGGTCACACGAAATAGTCAATTACATGTTCAAAACAATGTTTTTACAGTTACAGTGAACATCCTGGGTGATGAAACTCCTATCCGCATTCCTAATTAACCAAAAATCTGTACATTGTTGCGCCTCATCTTTTTTACCAAACCATAGATTTGCATCAAAGTGCCTGAAAACAGAAGGAATAAGAAAAAGATAAACGAGTTAATAAAAAATAAAATCTTTCATGTTCAAAATGCAGTATCTGTGATGCTTTATTCGGAATAAGCAACTGATTTACAACGCAGCAGTGCTAAAAATGAAACTTAGAGAAGTAATAATTTGGTTAGAGTGTTCAACAGTGCGATAAAGTAACACGCTTTAACTAGTTTGCTTATCAATTAACTAGAAAGCATGGCACTAGTTACTAATGAAGTTTTGCCACGCCATGTCCCGGGGATTATTCCCAAGACGTAACGAAAATGATTACAGAAAGAATGTCCAGAAAAATGCTTACTGATGGTGGCTATGGGAGTGTACCTGCTCATGAAGCATCTCAGTTGCATGTCCTAACATGTGTCCTTCGCAACCCAAAAAAATCTCCAACTGATCCAACAAGAACGAGATAAAAAATATTAGAGCCATTTTTAAAAAGACAGCAGTTAAAAAATATCCAAACAAGTCTTTAATTGCTTTCCATGTACCAGCAAACGAGAGAAGAAAGCGTAACCTAACTGCTCGCTTTTGAAGGTTGATTAGAAGAATTAAAGCATGAAGCGGCCCCCCCACGTGGTGCATGAGATAGTTTTCAAAATATGACGGAGGCCTTCGTGTTTAACCATGGATTCTAGAATATTATCCTCTGACATAGAGCATGAAGGATCCGTCTTGAAAGTATTCCACTTCCATTCCTAGACAACAGCATGTCGGAATGATACTTTTCTGCTCCCTGGCCGTTCTCTTCTCATCTTGTCAACCTCCCATTTTTGTATGTCACTGACAAGAACATGCACAAATTTAGTCTCGACCATTCCTATAGGCCTGACTGGATGGCTTGCTGTTCTACTGAGGGATTCCAGAGGACATCAAGCAAAACAACTCTTGAGGCCCCTATAAGACTTATTCCTTCTGAATGGCTTTTCATTGGATGGGCATACTTTGCATCACTCGAGGATCATTAAGAGAATTTATTGATATCTGCCGCTGCTTTACATCAAGCTTCCCATCCATATAGAGAATCTCTCGGCCTAAAGTCCAGCCAAAGAGAGAACTGAGTTGCTCCTTGATCAGGTTTAGAGGATCAAGTAACTGGATAAATATTATAACCCTCTCATTCGGCCCACCACAGAGTTTGATTAGTTCAACAACAAATTTCATTTTGACTCCAATATCCGGATCCAGCCGACATTTTCTTTCTTTTAGCTGATCTTCGAACTCCGAGAACTCCTTCCTGTTCGCCACTAATGAAGGATGAACAAATATCAGAGACACCAGATTTTGATCGTAAAA
>JACEIK010009666.1:0-49268 GCA_018107945.1 Datura stramonium | reverse complement strand
ATCAGCATAACCAACAAGATCGGGACTGCAATTGTTAGAATAATATAAGCTCATATCAGTAGTCCCTTTTAGATACCGCATTATGTGTTTGATCCCATTCCAATGTGTCCTAGTAGGAGCAAACTATATCTTCATGACCAAGAATTTCTTCGTTCTTTTAAATCCTTCAAAGATTTTCATATATCCTTTAATCTCTCTAGACATGAAAATAATTTCATTATGCGCATATCAAGTGTTTCATATATTGTCAGACTTATGAGGAACCTCAGAATAATTGCATCCACCACAAGAGGATCTCTCCATATAATAATATAAGAATTTACGAAAAATCTTTATGCCACAAGAATCTATTTTTATCTACTGGCATTATACTTGAATTGCGTATTTTTAATTGGCCAATCATTTATCTGTCCATACTTTTTGACAGATTTGAATTCAAGATCCTCGTCAATATATTTCATTATGCGCATATCAAGTGTTTCATATATTGTCGATTTACAGGAACCTTCCAGAATAATTGCATCCACCACAAGAGGATCTCTCCATATAATAATATAAGAATTACAAAATTTATACAAGAATCTATTTTTATCTACCGGCATTATTATACTTTTGAATTGCATTTTTAATTGGCCAATCATTTATCCGTCCATACTCTTTGACAGATTTGAATTCAAGATCCTCGTCAATATTTAGAATATTGAGCGCTACATTATATCAAAGGTATCGTCCATGACTTTCTTATACGTCCCCAATGCGCAACTTATAGAGATCTCTTCATTTTTCAGCATTTTTCAGTACCCGAACCTTTGCCAAGGTTTTATGAAGTGTTATGTCGTGGTGAAGCTTCTAGCACTTGCTCATCATTATGACCATCTTAATCATTTGCTCCGCTCCTTCTTCAAGAAGTTCTATATTTCTTATGCACTGCTGGTTTGGTGTATTTAAAAATAAAAATATTGCACTTTTTAAAATTTGTTTATAAAAATATCCTTCACAAAACATGCAATTCAAAAAATGTGAAAAAGATTTAGGACAATTATATTTTAATCATATTAATGCAGGCACTAAAAATTCTTGCATTGCTAATACTATAATTTATCATGTATTAATTACACGTAACATAATATCAAATAAAGTATATATGAGTTATACATAAATTAAAAATATATAAAATAAAATATTAAAATACATCCAACCAATGGCGCTATTTTTTTCTTATACATCTTTAATTTTAACCACGGAAATTTGTATCAACTTTTTCGATAATAAAAGGAAGAATAATGGTCCCTCCGTGGCCCCTTGTCACTTAGGGCCAACCTGCAATTAACGGGCAAAATTTATGACCACCTAGATTTTAAGCCAGAACAAATAATTCCATTCATAACTTTTAGAGCTCTGTTTGGTAGGGATCAGATAATTTTAAAATTAATAAATCATAAAAAAAATAAAAAATTTTATATTAAATTAGAAAAATTTTGAAAATAATTTATCTGTGAATTAGTTATTTCAAAATTATAGTGTTGGTTATTCTTATCCACATTAAGAGGAAATAATAATTCAGAAATAACTAATCCTAAAATAATTTATTTTAAAATAACTTATTTTCCAACCAAATAACCCGTTAGATAAATTTCTTCCTTCTTTCTCCCAAATTTGTTAATACACCAAAATCCAAGAAGAGTATAAAATAACACAAAACTTGGGTGGTTTTTTGTTTTGTTCATACACCTATACCTTACTTTTCCCTCAAAATCTCAAAAAAAAAAAAAAAAAATCATTTTCAAGAATTGGAAAAAATAGTGATGTCTACATTGTTGAACTTTCTTTACCTACCCCATCTCTGTTTAACTATACTGTCTGTCATAAGCTTTGTTTCATTAGCAAATGCTGGATTCTCAGAAATCAAAGGAAAACATATGCAGTATTCCAAGTCTTTTGAACAACAAAAATTGAAAAGGTTTATATTAATAGTATAGAATTGAGAGTAAACAAGGGATGCTTTTGTTGTATAGCCCTGTATTTCTTTGCTGGTGTTTCCTCTTTTGCAATTTTCCCAGATGGGGATTTAAGGTTTGCTTTGGTTTGTTTGGGCTTTAACCATACATTTCTTTAAGAGAATCTCAGAGGTACTCTACTCTTCAACTAGTCTCTTAATTACTGTTCATACATATACTCAAATTCGCTTCAATCGATACTCAAGTATTCAAATTTTGAGAGTGCACATTTAGGCGTCTCAACTAACAACTAGACCTAACTAGTCACCCAACGACATAAACTTTAGAAGGCCTATACGATCATTTTTAAATGTGGAATTGCCTAACCCGACATACACAAGAGATGAGTTGAGGTGTCTGATGTGCATACTCATAACTCCGTTTTTGGCCAAGCTCTTCTCAAATCAACTTATTTTGAGAATATTTTTTTAAAAGTACTAAAAAGTACTCTTTAGTAAGAAGCAGCTTTGTGTTTGGCCAATAAATTTAAAAGCACTTTGAGTGAAAGCAATTGCATTTGACCAAACCTTTGGAAACTGCTTCTAAGTGTACTTTCTTAAAAGTGCTTTTCAAATAAGATTATTGGGAGAAACGAATTTTTAGCTTCTTTTGAAAATAGTTTTCGTTACTCCCTAAAACACTTATTTTCTTCCAAAGCTTGGCCAAATACCTCATTTTTTTAAAAATAAGCACTTTTCAAAAAAATAAAGACTCAAATTTCTCCCAAGTTGGCCAAACAAAGCACAAAATAGAAGGGCTTACTTGCTACCTGAGGTCAACTTTAAATGTTTATTTATGTATTATCTCTTTCCTTCTTTTTTTTTAAATATTAAGAGGGCTTGTTTTATAGGGCATACAAGTATAATATCAAATAAGGTGTATTAGTATTGCCAACATTATTTTTTATTCACTTTTTCATTTGATATATTCAAGGCCAGTTTTGTCTTTTAGCTATCCTTATCCATATATTCATAACTCGTATCGCTAATATTATGGGTTACAATGTATTAGAAGAGACACCTCCTGTAATACTGAATATGAGTTATACATACCTTGCAAACTTATCTTGAACAAATCTTAATACCTTTGCTTTGTTGATACTAGGTCCTATTTATTCACAAATTCAGTGGTTTAATGGATGTTGAAGCTACATTTGTAATATCAACTAGTTATTTCCTCTCCACAGTCAGCATGATTTATTGTCAACACCTTACTCAAGGTTTGCCAGAGCCATCCATTGATCTCAAGTATGGTGGATGCATAATATTTTTGGTTGGTATAATTGGCAACTTTTACCATCATTATTTGCTCTCTAAGTTGAGAACAAAGGGTGAAAAAGAGTACAAAATTCCTCAAGGTGGCCTATTTGATCTTGTAATATGCCCACATTACCTCTTTGAGATTCTTATATTTGTAGGAGTTTCTTGCACTTCTCTCAAACATTATATGCAATTTCCATTCACTAAGTATCCTTTACTTGATGGGAGAGCATTGCTACAAGAAACTGGTACAAGTCCAAGTTTGATGATTTTCCAAAGGATATTAAGGCACTCATTCCTTACATATTTTAGGCTAATTATCTAAGGACCTTTAATTTTTGTTTATGTACCTATGTTAACAAGTAATAATTTGTCTTGATGATTGAGAAAGGTGTTGCCATAGTGCTATATGTGTTGGGATAGTGCTATATGTCTTAATGATTGAATAAGGTGTTTTAAGATTTGTAACAAAGATTTAATATAATTGAGATGTTTATTTGAAAATTTCTATTAAAAATATAAGTTCATCACCTTCATTCATTCACTACTGTTATTATCAATGCCTGTCGTCATCAACTATTGCCATTATCACCCACCATTATCAATCACGTGCCACCATCGACAACCATCATTCTCAATCACAATCATCATTACCGTCAATAACTATAATCAATTGTCATTACTACTAGCCATCATTTACTATCATCACTATTACCAATCACTATTACCACAACAATCACCAATTATGTTATATATAGTCAAGCACCGTTTTTATTCACCAAAAGATCACATTAACTATCATTATCGTCCACCACAATTATCACCCAATACCACTAACCAACACCATCAACTCCTATTTTCTAACCAGCGAAACCACTACCTACTACCTACCCTATTATTACTAATATCATCCTCAATCGGTATGGTGGTGGTTGTGGATACCAATTATTTTTAGTTGGATATATTGTTTAATTTAGTGCTCACACCCTAGTCGTAACACGGACAAGGAACCCCGAAGACTCCAAGTCGACCCATGGCATTAATGTAGCATCTCCTGACAATATAAACAACCAACGACATGATTAAGGAAGTCAACTGCAAGATTCTAAATAAGAACCAAAATACAATTATGGCAACACTCGATACAACGCCAGCCCAGTCTAGACTAGTCTGAAAATCTTCTATATCGAATTGATGAGTTGCCGGGACAAACCCCCAGCTAACTCCTAAAATCTGAGACTGAAACATAAAGAAAGCATAAACATAAATCACGTCCTCGGGAGATGAGGACTCACCACTCGGTGGCTAAGAGGGAAGGAAACGACCCAACTACGAGGCCGAGTCTCGGAGACTCGAATCTGAGTATCATGAAACGATTATCACAAAAGGCATGTGGTCAGTACTTGGAATGTATTGAGCATGCGGGATAGCATAGCCAATTAAATAGGCAAATATACAATAAGGAATTAACCAAGTACATCAACATAACTGATTAACATTCCATTATCCTCTTTATGATTCACATACATATATATACATGAAATTTTCATTTAGATCTCAATTTTAGGACACATCATCGAACTCATGACATAGTGATCAAATTCTGAACGCTTTTAATAAGAGATGAATCTGAAACTAACATCACATTACTTTGGAATGGATCACCGCTGACAACTGATTCTGATTATCATCATATTAAATCATATAATCAAGTCTCGAATCCATATGAACCGAATCATACTCGATAACATAACTAAAAAGGAGTCATTCTCTACTGGGGAGAAACCCAACTGAAACTAGGGAGTCACCGCTATGAAGGACCCGACTGAACTAGGAATCACTCTCTGCTATGAGGATCGCGACTGAACTAATGGAAACATTCTCTCGGCTATGGAGAGTCCCCGGGCCGACTAGAACATGAGGAGCACCTGACCCATACATCATCTATATGGTCTATGCTACTACAGCTAGCCAGAAACACAAACATACACTTCTTTCATCATACAACATTTATTTCGGAAGGATCGGGGCTACTTTCTACTAACAAAAAGTCCAACATTTTGATAATATCAATCTCATGCTTTATCATCATAATTCATATCATTATAGAGTCAGTTACTCAATATTTTCAAACATCTTACATTACTGCAGCTATAGATTCACATCATGCATTATACTTCCACCACATTCTGTCTGCTTCATCATTCAACATGTATCATAAGTCATTCATGATCCATAGATCCAATTCGTATCTTAACATGCATACGTTGTTTCATATATTCTAGATTTACGGAAAGCCATATACTTGACTCATAACTTATACATTTACAACAAGATACTAGAAGAAGCATACATTTTCATTCCATAAAACCCATTTATAGATTTACTTCAATTCATGAGAAGGATGGATTAATTTGAATCCTACCATAATTTACCTCATACCCAACACCCCATCAAAGGCATAAGGGACATGCATATTTTACCTTCAATTATTCAAGCCCATAAGATCTACTTTTCTCAACATATCTGTCAATAGCACAATCAAGTCCTTAGGGATAGTCATACGATTTTCACATATTTAAACATGATGTGCAAGTAATTACGATAATCGAGTGGATGTAATAATAAAGCCTCATTCAAAGTTCGAGTCATTTTATGAAGACATTTTATAATCTCTCTTTCATCAGCCAAACACATAGTTCATAACCAATTATTCTACATCATACTACTGCAATCACAATGAATCTTGGAATTTAGCAAATATAGAATAAATCACCCATTATACAAAACTTAGATCGTGCTTTTCTAGAATAATTAAAATGGCATTTTGATAAAACATTTTTGGGGCACAAGATGAAATATTATCTTGTTGAAAGACCCGCTTACCTGGTAGAAGCAAATCCCACTCGAAAATTGCACTCTTGAAGCTTTGAGGAAAAATCTTGGGGAAACCTTGATATTGAGAGGAGAGGAAAGAGAATTGAGAAAAATGAGGATTTAGGCTTGAAAAACCCTTAAAAATGTCCCTTAGAAGCCCAACACGATGTCACTTTAATTCTGGAAGCATCGGACATTACCAAAATACCCTGGAAAACTGGAAAAATAACCCGATCTGGGACCACGACTACCGTGGACAATTTTTTAATGAAAACAAATAAACCTAATCATCAATAATATGTCAACCCCACTTTTCTTAAAGAACAAATTAGGAGTATATTCTTTAGAGCCTGATGTCAAGTTTGGTACTTGGCATTTTTAATGTTTGGATATATATAGCCTAACCTCTATACAAAGGATAAATATTTTCCTGAAAATTTTAAGGATGCTTAGAAGACAAGCAGTTATATATGTATATCCGTCATTTAACATTTAAATCTTATTTAATTATAAAATTAAAAGTACACAAATATCTAGTTTAATGATTTTGTATATCAAGAAGAAAGAATGTATTTGTTAATCATTTAAACCAAAAAAGAGTATGAATGTAAAGAAATCAAAGTCTTTCCTCGTGAAGTTATCATCATAACTAGCTTTACTATTTTAATGTAATGTTTTCCTTTAGATATTCATACTTGAAATTTGGCATTATGTGCATAACATCAATGATGATTATCATAAATATTTTAGAATCTTTATTTACATATAATATATTCTCTTTATAGAATATTATTGCACAATATTTGAGAATGATTGTTATAGAGAGGTAATTTTACAAAAACCGCTATAATGAACGTCACTGTTGTTATAGGTAGAATGTTGTTATAGAGAAGTAAAAATATAACATATATGAAAAATTGATTCGAAAATCAGACCATATAAAATGCTATTATACGCAAATGTCTGTTATAGAAAACTTAACTATATAGCTGTAAACCTGTATCATTGTTCAGAATTTAAATGATGGCAAATAGGTAATAACAATCCGTTATCCCCCCCCTCTTTCCTTTTTTGGCCTGTTCATCAATAGCCAAAAAGGGAAAGAACGTATTCTGGCAAATTAAATATTTATAGATATTTTATATATATCTAACTATTTTTTGAAAAATATTTTCCTCACACCCTAAAATTCTATTACTAGTTTTTGATTGTATATCTAGTAATTTGACATTTTATTATTATTGGCCAGCCAGTTGTAAGATGCTATTTTCTAACTATTTCAGTCCTCAAATAGCTTCATTTTGTCCTTTTCTTCCCTAACTAATAAAATCAATCCACACATCCTAAACAAGAACAGAGAAAAAACTCAGAGAGAACGCCAAATATGGCACAACATATAGAGAAATATTATTTGAAGAACTAGAATTCAATCTTCGGTCAAAGTGATGATAGTGATGAATCTAATAATTTCTGCAATATTGGGTATTTCAGAAGCCTCTGGAACAAAATCTTGAGTATTCAAAGTTTTAACGAGAAGCAAGTAAAAGCTAAAGTGGGAAGCAAAATGGGGATGATTACTGCTTATACCCTAGTTTAATTGCATGTTTACTAAGCTTATTTTGGATCTTCACAAATTGTGGAATCAGATTCTTCATGCTCAATTCTTCTATTACCATTCATTTCTTCAAAAGGCTTCTTGAGGTAATTTGTACTTTACCTTCATTTTGAAGTGATTTATGGGGCCTCCGTTTCGGCCAAACTTCTAAATCAACTTATTTTAGAGATGTGTTTTTCAAAAGTGCTTATCAAAAAGATTATTTTTCACAAATAATTAACACCTCTTATTTTTTAACAACACTTTTTATTTTAAAAAAAACAAGCATTTTTCGCCTTCCAATTGACTGTCCAAACAAGGTATTAGGCTAAATACATACACAACTTCAACTTGCTCAGCTTTATTTTGGCATTCCATCTTAGTTATATTCCATTTTAATCTTCAAACTCTATTTTTTATGTTTTATTTAAACACAAAAAATTAATTTTTATGTTTTCATTTCTATTTATATTTCTCAAGTCCAATTTATACTAAAATAGCTAAAATACGGAGAGAATGCGTACTCCTCTATTTATTTATTTTGCTCCGGTCTCCCTGTTATCCAAATTTGAGAATGCCTTGAATCAAGACTATAGAATCACCACAAAGACACTAATTCAAAATTTGAAATTTATATATTTGAGTGCAAAATTTTATCACAATCAATTTGATTTACAAGAATCAAAGTCTCTTATTCGTATTTATTTAGTAAATTTTGACAAATATAGAAAGTCTAAATCAAAGCTATAGCATACTTTTACTTTTACATATACATAACACAACAATTTACATATTTTGTAGGTTCTATTTGTGCACAAATACAGTGGTGGCATGGCTATGAACTCAATAATTACTATTTCCTCAAGCTACTTCATTGCCTTTTCAAGCTTGATGTATATTCAATACTTGACTAAAAGATCAACAGAGCCAAGTACACTTGAAGTATATTGGTTCTATTGTATTTCTAGTGGGAATTATTGGCAATTTATATCACCATTTTCTCCTTTCTAAGTTGAGAAAAGGTGAAAGGTGGCTATAAAATTCCCAAAGGTGGCCTCTTTAGCTTAGTTATATGTCCACATTACCTTTTTGAGATTGTAACATTTTTGGTTTATTAGTCAAACGAACTTGTTTTCTTTTTCTTCTACCATAGGGACATTATTTTATTTGATGGGGAGGAGTTATGCTACTAGGAAATGGTACTTTTCCAAATTTGAAGATTTCCCTAGAAATGTCAAGTAGCTTTAATACCTTTCATTTTAAATTTGTTGTATATCTGAACTACTATTAATCTTTCAGTTAAGTTAATCGATTTACTATTTATTTTTAGTCAGTATACATAAATTATATATAGATTATACATATATTATATATGAATTATTCTTGTATTATACTTCTGACATCTATTTTTAGTTTACGCGATTAATGGATGACTAACTGGTCGAATTATTTGTTAACTTTTTAAAAAAAAAATTGATATACATAGATATACATGATTATATGTATCTTATATATGAATTATGCATGTATTATATATTCATCATCTATTTTTAATTTAAGCTATTAGTGGACGCCTATTCATACTAATTCTTCATTTAGAGATATCCCGGGTTAATGGGTCAAGTTCAGAAATAGTCCTAAGACGGGCTTGTCTTGATATTTTGTCCCTCTTAAGAAAAGTCTAACAAAAATGGCCTCCATAAAGGGTGGTCTTGGCACCACTTAAATTTTTTAAAACATTGCCTCTGTTTCAGAAAATTTTAACCGTTGCTCATAAGGCAGATGTATATGATATTTTAAGACATGAACCGGCTTCTATGGACTAGAAGTTTTGCCTTATAGATAAAAGTTAGAACTTAGATGCGTTGCTCATGGGTATAAACTATAACTTTTGCCCATAAAGCAGACGATCAAGATATTTCAAGACAGTAAACCAATTCAACGGACTACAAAATTCTATCTTATAGGCAACTCAAACTCCTTCTCAACAAATTTTTTAATCTAAGAATATATTTTTAAAATTTTATTAAACAAAAAATAAAATTCAAAACCAAATTTTGAGATACACTAGGGCGTGTAATGTTCGAATGTTTGATCATAAGTGAATGGGCCAAGTCAAGCTCTGCAGCCCATTGATTGAGAATTGAATTGAAATGCCACTGAATTAAACCAAAGTGGGAAGAATTGCATATCATAGCACATTTAATAAAATATTTAAGATATATAATGATCATAATCAAAAATACAAATATAATAATTTTATTTCCATTTAATGTCATTTTGTATTTTTTATTTTGTATTTTTGTCTTTAACCGTGATCCTTAATTTACTGAATTAATCCTCAAACCCATTTCCATATTCTTCTTCTCTCCAATGTGTTCATCCTATTCCCTTTTTTCCTCCTTCAACCTTAATCAAATCTCCAACAAGCAAATCTCCGAAATTCCGTTACATTATCTCAGAATCTTCTTTAGCAAGTAAGTCAATTACTGATTTTTTTAATTTTAAATATTTTTTAAGAAATTAAGCTATTTAAAATTTTTTTTGACAATAATATTTATTTTTGAATTCAAATCTGTAAGACTTTTTGTACTAATATGTTGATTTACTTTCATATGCAGTCATGTCCCACATATATTCATCAAACAACAAAATATTTATTTGTATTTATGAAACAAATCAAATTCATATATTACATCATGATATTGATATTTTTGTTATAGGTAGCATTTAAGCTTTTAAATATAAATTCTTTTTGTTGAGATAGGTATGTATTTTATTTTTGTAAAATATTTATTTTAGAAAGGATATACAATCAAATACATAGCACCGTATATTTTTTTATTAATTGTTGTATATTTTTTTTGCAAAATATGTATTATTAATGTGATATGCATTCAAATATATAACTCTGTATGTATTTTACATGACACAAATACATATAATCGTGTTGTATTTTAATGGTTTTGTATTCATTAGTGGAAAATATTAAATTTAAAAGAATACATCTTAGTAGTAGTATATAAATACATATGTATTTATTTGTTTAGATAAATACATATTAGTGGGCACATATTATTCTCAATATAATATAATATATGTTATTACATATTGTAAAGATATGACACCTGGGCCTAACCCAAACCCCAAGCGTTGCCCATGAGGGGAGTATCGCTCCAAGTCCATATAAACAAACCATCATCCATTCTCAAAATCAATGTGTATTCTTCTTCAAAATCCATCTCTTTAAGTTGTTCCCTTAACACCTCAAAGCCTAATTCGGCGCAGATCAGAGCCCAACTGAATGGATTCCGGCTCTAATACCATGTAAGATATACACCGCCCAATTCTCAACCCTGTTAAATAAATGGCGAGGGAAGATTGCCTTAAGTCCGAGGCGTAAACAACCATCAGTTCATTCTTAACCAATGACTAAATATTTTAATTATAACATTTTTTATTTTTTCTTGGCAAATCGATTTTGTTTGTGGGCCTGCATGGTACAAACTATTCATTTATTTTTTATTTTTCTATTTTTGCTATTTTGTAACAGGAAATAAACTATTTTATTAGAAAACTTAGATGTATCCCCACATGTGTTGTTAAACCAACAAATTCCGGTCAATCATAATTTATCATGTATTTAAATCACCAATATATTAGACATAAAATTTTATACATAAAATTCTTTGAATACAAACCTTAGAGCACTGGAACGCTAAATTTACAATTTTTATGGAAATAATGCTTCAATTTCACGTTATGGTAAATAAAGATTCTGTCCTTTATTAAAATCTTATTATTAATTAATGTAATAATTATCACTTGAGCGATTTATGGTCAAGCCGAAATTTAATTGAAACCTAAATCCCTAAAATCACTCAAATTGTGATTTTACTTTTTGTATTTGGTTAGGTTTACTGACGCTTTACTAGCCACTAATGCCACTTAAGCCTAATTTTTCAAATTATTGTCATTTTTAATTTTTGACAAAAAAAATAAAAAAAATAAAAAAAATAAAAAAAATAAAAAAAATAAAAAAAATAAAAAAAATAAAAAAAATAAAAAAAATAAAAAAAATAAAAAAAATAAAAATATTTTTAATTTTTTTAATTTTTTTAATTTTTTTAATTTTTTTATTTTTTCATAAATTATTTGTTTTTATGTCACTCATCGAGTATACTATAGCATAGGTTTCAACCTGATTTAAAAAATTAAATTGTATAAGCAAAGTAAACATAATCAAGCATTAAATGTTTAAACAATATGGTGACAAACCAGTCACACTATTTAATTTTTACATACAAACAATTACTACTAATTTATATGATGGAGTGTTAAAGTTCGTTTATATATACAATTGTTTTGATTTTTGACTATACTTTTCTTGTTCTAGCTGTGTTATGTGTGTATATATGATATAACAACATTTCCTAAAAGGAGAAAGGGAAATAAAAAGACATTTAATTTTCTATAAATGTTGCTGATGAAGTCAGAAATTTGTTCGATATATTGTTGTCAATATAAATACTAAATATTATAAATATAAATTGAAAATAATAAAAGAATGCCTCTTCTAATAACTGTATAATTACATAATTTAGATTTCTGATCTAAATTTTGTTTAAAGGAGATTTCCACAAAAAATTGAATTAATCAGCCCCCAGGGTTCGAAAGAGATTAATTAATTAGTAGGTTGAGTAAAAATGAAATATATGGTTATCCAATTTTCAGGATGTTATTGCATCAAATCATAAATTAAATTTTTTTGTAAAGAAAATAACTCAATTATGTTTATAAGGTTACCCATAATAAAACAAAAACAAAAAAAGAGAAAAATCTAATTCTTGAAACACAAGGCACACATATCTATAAAATTGTCAGCATAGCCAAAAAGGAAATAACCTATCATTTTAATATGTGTTGGTGAAAGTATTATAAATTACAAAGTTAAAAAATGTTCATATTGAGACGTGGATATTTTACTCTGTTTAAGGAGAAGATTCAAGCTTACCGCTGTAGAATCTTATATTGATCCCGTGGCGCAATTCTTGACTTGACTCTCTAGATATAAAGTCCTGATATTGTGTGACTTAACAACTCCCTACTAGTTGAAGAGTCCAAAGTTCCACCAGAACATTTTTCTTCCATATAAATTACTCTTTTGTATAGTGAATAAATTGGACTTAGAATATTTTTATTTGTCTAAACTCTCTTCACTACACAACTTCAAATTACAAACACAATACAATATTCTTTATCTACAACATGGATTTCTAAATAAAGAAGAACCAATCTTTATGTAGATGTGAGATTTCTTCTATAACTATATGTCAAAAAAGTGGATAGCAATTTGAGGTGTAGCAGGATATTAGTAAGAGATAATGAGAAGAATATGTCACAGTGATTACATGAATTAAATGACACCACTTATGTCCACTAATATATCAGCACTTAATATTTTGTACTTAATATTAAAAAATATACAAAACACCAACAATATCCCTATTGGACCAATTCAAAAAAGAAACCTATCCTGAACCAACCGCGCAACCCGCTATCTTTCACTATAGAGTACACATTATGAGCCATATTTATGCTTACAAGTTCCGTAGAATTCACTAGTAACTTTGGCTTTGTGGATTGAGTTCCAAATGATTTGACTTATTCGAAAAAGATTTTGTTCTTTGGAAGATTTATCTCAAGTTTGATATTGTATGATTTTATTCACTAAGAATCCAAATCATTCTCTTAAAACTCGCCTTTCTGATTTATAAGGTGATATTTCGTCCAAAAGACTTGGATGAAGACTCTGTATTTGTATTCAAAAATTCACTTACTATATATAAAATAATTTATTCAAAACCCATTGTTACTTTTTCTAGAGGAACTTATAAAACTCAAAATTTAGCTCCATTAGTGACAACGCATCACAGTTAGTTTGTTTTATTTGAACGTCCAGATATGTGAACAACTCTTCATTAATCTGAAGTCAACTAGTGAAGACATTCTATGACCTATTAAACATGAATTTCAATTGCCCAATAAATAAACACAAAGGAGAAGATGACAACACTCAACTCATATTATAAAAAGAAAGGAAGCTTAGAGGTAATTTGAAGAGTTTCATAGAGGAGAAATGGAGGAGTCGTACAATAATATATTTGGTTGTTAGTTTGCCGCTTTGATATCATCAACATCTTTGCTTCTGTCAGGCAAGTCGCCAGACAACCAGCACCTTTTTTTCCAATCCTGACGTAACCGGGCTGGATGGTGGCGCCGCCAGTAGGAAATCACTTCATAGTGCTGCAGAATATCAGCAGGGCGCGCGGCCGGTATCCAATCCGTTGTAACAAGGTGGTGTATCATATGTGATTTAATTTTTGGGAAGCTTCATGGCATACTTTTGAGAAATGATTTTGTGACTTATTTGCAAACAATAGAAGAAATGACTGGCTTTGCTATTCAATCCTCGTGTGAGGAAGCTGGCAAATAATTGTGGTGGTCAAGTTCATTAATCTGTAATTATCATATATTTTGTTGTACGAGTCTTTTCACACATAGTAATCAATAAATATAAAGAATTTTTATAATAAATATATATTTCAAACTCTTTTTGTATATTTTAAATTTAGCCTTCAAAAAAGTTGCAATAAAATCTTTTGAACAACTAATTAATCGGATGCAATGAAGATAGAGTCCTATCTACACTAATACTCACAACAATGAAATTGTAAGTAAGAGAAAATAACCATTGAACCTAAAGAAATAAAAGAAATATAAAAAGTGTAGAGGTTAATGTATTATATGTTTGAAAAGGAAGAAGAAGATGTACATATAACGAAACAAATAAACCTATTGTATATGATTATGTATTAATTAACAGTTTTTTGAATTTAGAATATAATTGTTCTTGATTTTCCTTATCACTTCATTTCATGCTTACTTAAAAGATAAATATATATACACTCTGTTACCATTGACATCCAAGAAGATCACAAGTTACAGGACAACTATCATTTAATAAATATATTATTAACTACCCGCGAAAAATATGGAAGGAAAGATAGATAAACAGCTCCAACTGATTTAAAAATGTTGAAACATACATACAAAATATCTATGAATGTTTGTACATTAAAATCTCAGATTCCTTGTCTCACTGAAATCTGTTGTGATGTGAGCTAAATTTTTTGTTTTCATATGGATTATTTAAATTTTAATAAACGTAGCTTATTAACTTTGAAAAAAAATCTTTTTCTAGAGATAACTTTTTTCCATATGATCTTCATTAGGTCTACCTTTGTCCTTTTTTACCACCTTCACTCACCATGACTTCGCCACCTATAAAACTAGTGCATTTAGAGGTCACACAAGACATGCTTAAACCATCTGCCGCTACATTTGCTCATTTATCTTCAACGTGTGCTACTTGCACCTTCAAGGAATGTGTGGTTATTTCTACTTATTGTTTAATCTTCCTTGATCTTAATTTTCAATAAAAAGACTTTCGATATAATAAATGTTAGTTGAGTGACCATCTTGAGAAATCCAAAACACATTTTCTTATCAATAAATAGCTTTTGTAGGATTTATCAGGCATAAATTCAAAAACAATTCAAAGTCACTCATGTAGTGTTTCTAAGTCTACGCTAGTTTAATGTCACATAGTTTGCACAACTTTGTTCTTTAAATTGAATTAGGTTGTTCCTTCTCCATTCATCGGGCATCCTATCACTTTTTAGTTCCAAAGGCACACTGATCTTTATGAGGATACCATTTAGGCCAGACTTCTAATATTTGCAGCCATGGCTACCCTTTATTACTATCATTCACCTCTATCAATATATACCCAAAATTTCTATCATGCTTAAAGGTATGGATCCAAATTATTATTCTCATGGTTCGATACATGAACAATGGACCAAAATATTCGATTATATCATGCCAATACTTGTTCAAATTCGCCTTTAATACAAGAATACTTAACACTCATCGAATTTCCGGTTGTTTGTGAATTATGTCCTTTCTCACACTAGAAAAAAGAAAGAATATAACTGAAAATCTGCCAGGAACAAAACAGTACTAAATTTCAATAGAAGGTTGTACTTTCTGCGGAGTTAATATATTAAATGATCACTCAAGCACTAAGGGAATATATCTTGTAAAGTCATTAAACTTTAACTTATTTGTATCAATAAAATCACTCAGCTTGTAGCTTTTCTCTCATAAAATCATTCAATTATGATTATATTTACATGTATAAAAATTAAATTATTTTGTCATGTCAAATATTCTTTTATGATAATTATTATTTAATGTGTTAAGACTCAACATATTCAAAAAGACAAGAAAAAATATATCGATAAGCCAAGGATGCAACATATTCATGAATGTGATTTAGCCACAAAGACACCACCAATATTAACATTTGGAAAGCTAAATATACAAGATTGAGAAGCATCATTTACAAAAATTAAGTGATATTAATCCGGGGGAGGGGGGGGAAAAGGCATTGTAATTTCTTTTTTGTTAGCCGAGATTTTGTCCCACTGAATTTTCCTGGCAAGGATTTTAATGAGGTACAAAGTAATGTATTACACTATAAATGCGTGCCTCTTTCCTCTGCTTCAGAATTTTTCTTCACAAGATATAATTTTTCATAAGGTTCTAACATTACATTATCTGTTACCGAGCATCAAGGGGAGTAAGCTGTAAATATATCTTTTTTTTTTAGATGTCCACTACACAAATATAATTAATTCCCACTACTTCTATCCATTATGAAATAACCTCCAATTCATCACCATTATTCTATCTTATAATCTCATAGCCTCCCCATTATCTCAATAGTTAATGCTGTTATCTTATTACAACCTTTTGTATGCCTATATAAAAACTATAAATAAAGGCAAATTTCATAATTTGACACACTTGATACTTGAAAGTGTTGATATAACAAGCAGTTTTATTGAAGAACAAGAAAAGGAAGAATCAAAAGGCTAACTGAGAATTGAATACAATTATCTAGGAATAAAGGGGTGCCTATATAGGCATAAACTAAAATCCTAATGCTCATAGGACTATGATTACCTAAAATCCTAATGTCCATAGGACTACCCAAAACTTTAATTATAGGTTAGGACTACCTTAAAATCCTAATGCCCATGTGACACGAAAATCCTAATGCCCATCTACTAACAATTATATGGGCTAATATCTCTCAAACTCATAATGCGACAGTAAGGGCATTGAGAGTTTGTCACACAAGAACGAAATCAGACAAAGATCGAGCCTTCGTAAAAGGTCAGTAATCTGCAATACTGAACAAAAGGAAGCATATGGTCCCGAGCTGAGATGACACAGACGAGTGAAGTGACAATCAATCTCAATGTGCATCGTCCGCTCATGGAAAAGAGAGTTCTTTGCAATTTGAATCGCACTCTTGTTATCAATGTAGGAGTAGGTTTGAGAAATGTGAACCCCCATATCCTAAGAAGCCGTAACTAAACAGAACTGAAACACAAGGCCACCGAATGCATCATATCGATGATGCCTTCGATTTCCGAAACACAACAATCCCAAATTCCCAATACTTGTTTCACCCACACAAGACCAAATCCCACAATCGAATTCCAACAAAACAAACAACTAAGAACAAAATACCCTAATCAAAATCAAACCAAACCAACAACACCACAAATCAAACCAAACCAACAACTCCTTCAAAACAAAACAACCAAACCAACAACGGCGTCCAAATCAAACCAAACCAACAACGACGATCATACAACGCCCGTCCAAAGCAAACCAAACCAACAACGTACGCATCATACAACGCCGTCCAAATCAAACTAAACCAACAATGACGACTGCTACAACGCCGCTCCAAAGCAAACTAAACCAACAACGACATCATAACGCTCGTCCAAAGCAAACCAAAACCAACAACGACGCATCACTACAACGCCGCCCAGCAAACCAAACCAACACCATTTAGATCATAAGCAACGCCTGCCCAAATCAAACCAAAACCAACAACGACGACTACAACGCCATCCAAAGCAAACCAAACCAACAACGACGATCATACAACACCGTCCAAATCAAACTAAACCAACAACGAGACGATCATACAACGCCTTCGCCCAAATCAAACTAAACCAACAACGACGATCATGCCAACGCCCGTCCAAATCAAACTAAACCAACAACGACGATCATACAACGCCGCTCAAAGCAAACCAACCAACAACGAATTTAGCGAAGCATCAAACACAAAAAAAGAACAACTCGAAAAAAAAATTTTTGGGGCTTCGCCCGACCTCCCCGATGGCGGACCGCCCTGTACCCCGAATCGATTTATTTTGGATCTGATACCATGTTGATATATAACAAGGGTTTTATTGAAGAACAAGAAAGGAAGAATCAAAAAGGCTAACCGAGAATTGAATACAATGAACTACGAATGGGGAAGGGGGTGCCTATATATAGGCATAAACTAAAATCCTAATGCTCATAGGACTATGATTACCTAAAATCCTAATGTCCATAGGACTACCTAAAGTCCTAATGCCCATAGGGTTGTGGGACTACCTAAAATCCTAATGCCCACAAAAGATTACCTAAAATCTTAATGCCCATCTACTAACAATTATATGGGCTAATATAAAGAATATTTGAAAAGCACAGAAAAGAATAAAAATAAAAAGCTATATATTCTCTATTGTGAAATTGATTTGCTTGTGAACAAGACTATTGTGAAAGAAATCTCTACTTGCCTCAAATCAGTCATGTTAAATTATGAATTTTTCTTTTGTTACGCTTTCGAACAGTCAAAATCTATTCAAATACATAATCTCTATAAGAATACGAACTCAATGACACTCGTATTACTATATTTATTTTCTTGGCTCAAACACCTCAGAGTCGAATCAACTTTTCGCATTTCAAATTTTCGAGCTAGTTTTAAGCATTTCCGGGGTATGACATACACTTAGTCCAAATTTTTAGATATGATTTCTAGTGTATACTTCTTTTGATGCATGACAATGCCTTTGCTAGACCTAGCAAATTTAATGCCAAGAAAGTAGTTAAGATCATCCAAATCTTTAATCTTAAAGGTCTGTTTTGTCTCCTTAATCAAATCTAGGTCATTGTCTCAGAATCGCAGAAGTCATCTACATACATAAGAATGATCATTAGTCATGATTCAACATTTTTAGTAAAATGAGAATAATCAAGATGACCATGCATAAATCCTTGATTCAGTAAAGCTTATGTGTTTCACATTCCACCGCCTGGGAACCAATTTTTTGGCCACACAGGATTTCCATGAGCTCCGCATGCATGCAAAGCCTTCCCGCACATCAAATCCAGTAAGCAGTGAAAAACCATGAGTTTGTCATATATGCTTCATCAACTAGATCACCTTGAAGAAAGACATTGCACAATCTATTTGATGTGCATGCCGTTGTTCAAGTGAGCAGCAAGAGCCAAGACAGATCTATGTCACCATCTTGACCACAAGAGAGAAGGTTTCTGATAATCCATAAACTTCTTCTCTCCTGATTCAACCCTTTGTCCACTAATGCCGATTTAAACCTCTCAATTGTACCGCTAGATACTGATTCTAAAGACCCATTTACACCCAATGACATGCACTCCACAGAAAGAGACACCACTTCCGAGGTATGATTAGCCCCCATGCTGAAATCCCAATCTACATAGTACCTACCCATCTGGGTCAAATCAAAGGAAGAGAGTCTCCATTTTAGCATCAAACCGACATATAAGCTGATAGGGAGTGACTTATACTATAGAACATGTAGTGAGTCGTGAAATAAAGATAAGACCGAGAGTGAGAGCTGAAGTATAATCCATCATCCATATAGGCTTTGTACCTGCCTCATGCATTTTCTCTACTCGAGGAGAAGGAGGAGAAGTAGCAGTAGGAGAGGTCATGAGCAACTATCAATAGAAGCAACTTCAACAGCAGGGTATAAGATCAGTAGGTTCAAGGTACAACAGGAGGAAGGTCAACACCATCGATCTGAAGAATTGAGAAGGACAGAGAATAAGGAATGAACAACAAACACCTAGAGGTAGAACAGTGAAAGAAAGACAGCCTCTTGAAAGAGAACATCTCTTATTGATAAAGAACTGATTGTCATGTAGATTGTACAGACGTAATCTGTATGTTCATGATATCCCCAGTGTCGGAAGGAACACTTCGGATTGAAATTTATCAACACTGTGTAAATTCTGACAAAGTATACATCCAGGCACTGGCATATAAGAAAGGGGACTGGCATTTTGTGAAAAAGTTCATAAGGAGACTTCCCCATGGGATACAGGTGAGAGCAATCTATTTATAATGTATGTTGTATCAAGATATAGTGACCTAAAACGTAAAATAGATCCTTGAAGTCTCAGGGCTCTTGCTATTCTTAAGAATGTGTTTGTGCCTTCTTTCAACTATACCATTATGCTAATATTATTTTTTAAAAATATTTTAAAATAATTTATTAATTTAAATTCTAGACTATATTGCATGGTGTTACTTACTGCTAGTCAAGTCTTAAAATTCACAAACAAAATAATCCTAATAATATTTATTAAATTTAGCTTCAAGTATTTGATTGTATAACTTTAACTGAAACAACTGCCATTCTATATCTTGGGCACAACCCTACAAGAACACGATCTTAAGCTCGCGAAATTAAACAACCCTTTTAACATGATATCCTTCAACCAAATAGAGACATTAATATGAAAACTAAAACGACCGATGAGTATTTGACTTTGTAAATTAATATACGATGGTTTAAGTATACTTGACTCTGAATTTTGACTATCCGGTTACTTTTAATAATTTATTTTATTTGGAGGTTTTTGTTAATTTTTATTAAGTTCATGGGTCGGCCCAACCCACTTTTGCTCAAACCCCATGGGCCAACGGGCTATTTGGGCTGTGGTGCTTCTGTTCTAGCAAATGAGGGCTTCAAAAATCGTAGCTCAATCCTATCAAATTACGGGCTTAGGCCAGACAGGTCCAACGGCTCAGCCCATATTGACGGTTCTAGTTTTAATGGCCATGGCCGAGGATTTTAGATTGATCGTAGTTTAATAGGTCTGTTTTTTAAGTGACGTGACCTAGCACTATTGTCAGTGTACAATCTGCATTGGAAAACTGGCATTGGGTCTGTTAAAAATAATAGCATAGATAACCCCTTTGAATAACGGCAGTAGCATAAATGAGCTCACTTTTAATGGATGACATGAATAAGTTTTTTCCAAAGTTTGATGGCATTTTTGAAAAAGAAATTAATTTTACTATATGAAATAATCAAACAAATCAAATTTTAATTTATAGGATGGAATTTGGACTGATGACAACATTTACGAAAGAAAGGATATCAAGAAAAGAATGTAAAGACTGTTTGGTGTATCATCAAAATTAGTCCCTATTATTAGTATAATACATAAATAGGGCATATAATGACCAATCGATGAATTAAAACACTCAAACTTGAGAGTGCACATCTGGGCACCTCAACTTAGTATCACTGACAACTAAACACTCCAACTAGTCACAACTATGTCTTGTAGGCACACGATGCTCACGTGGCACATGACATAATGAAACCAAGTTGAGATGCCTAGATGATCATCTTGTAAGTTGAAGTGCTCATTGACATAGTGAAACCAAGTTGAGATGCCTAGATATGGATTCTCAAAGTTTGAGTGATTAATTGTCAGTTGAGTTTAAGTTCCTATTTATGTATTATGCCATTTTTTAAATATATTTGGAAGAATGTAATCAAACCCAATAAATTGACCAAACTAAGATACAGATCCAAAGTTTTACTAACAGACATGGTTTTTGAGAATTAATTTTTAATTTTAATTAAATTACATGTTTTTTTTGTTTTTTTAAAATTAAAAATATAATTTATTAGTTTAGTTTTCAATTTACTCTTTATTATTTTTCATAATACATTTATCAAAATAGTGAATTTCAAGAGTATTCAAATGATATCGTAAAATTGTTATTTTATTTAGACCATGTGAAAAACAGTTACTCACACTGCAGATGCCTGTGCACTTCAAAATAAATAACGTTAAGGTTAACTTTGCCTATTCTACTTTGTTCACAAGTACAGTGATGGGATGGTTCTTGGTATAGGATATGGGTTAAGTTCACAAATGGTCCTAAAAAGTACAAATTTTAAGTGGGATGCTGTATTTTGATTGGTTCATTTAATTTATTCACAAAAATTTAGCAAGAATGTTAATTGATTTTGTTAGATTTGTTGTTGTTTTGATAAATTGATGACGGAAGTTTATTCTTTATGATATATAAAACTTATATTTTAAATTTTGAACTTATTAAGATGCAATTTGAGAGTGCTGAATATTTAATTATTGATATTCAAAGAACAAAAATTGGCAAAACAAATTACACACATGCCTAAGATATTTATACGCACTGCATGAATATTCGAACCTCGCCGCATATGCTTGAATTATTTTCATCATAAGTAGTTAAACTTGGAAAAAAATTATACAACGGGCACTAGTTAAATGGAGACTCCAAAGTGTGGATATTTCTACACTTTGCCTCAAAAGGAGTAGCCTTGATTATTTTTTTGATCACGCTTTTTTCAAAAATAGCCTTCTGTTTCAAAATATTCACAGAGGGCAAAGTTTTTGTTGTTCATCAGACATAAAATTAGTTTTGCATATGTTGAAGTTTAGGATATTTCAAAATAGTGAACCACTGAACCTGTTCAATTGATCATAAGTTCTAATGCTAAAGCCAAAAAGCTAGAACTCATGCCTAATGGGCAATGTCAAACTTGCCCATCGTGATAGGAAAAGGGTAATAATAACTTATGCCAAGGTATTCATATATTTCAAGATTGTGAATATTGTTTAATGACCATAAATTCTACCTTATAATGTTAGAAACTTATGTTTATGGTAACAAAAGCTTTCCCATTTGAATTTTTTCTGCTAAGATTATTTTCTTTAAAAATTATGATACAAAATAAAATTTTAAAATCGAAACATTTTTTAAAACACCACGCGTCATTTCCTGATAGGTTATCACTCTCTATAACCTAAAAAAATTATTACTATATGGGAGAGTAGTATTACATAGGTGAGGACTAACTCTCACTACATTGTGAAGTATGATGACACTCACATCACTAAAATGTATACTAAAAATCAACATGAATTGCAGGAATAAATAGGATTTCACCTCTTAATAAGAGATTTTGGTTTGAGCTGATAAAGAGGAAAATTCTGGTGGGAGTGTTGTCATCATATGAAGCTCTGCAACGCGTGATCTGAATTAATCGAGACTCCAATATCGAGGTTCTTCAATTGGAAACGCCGCTATCATAATGAATTATGCAACGCGCAATCCAAATTAATTAAGGCTCCAATACGAATACCAAATGGGAAACCAAAAATATATATATGAACACCCTCAAATCTACATTTTTTCTTCTCTTTCTTTTTCATGTTATTACACCCTCTCCCTCTAGTCCAAAATGATCAATAGTGTTTCCACCCCAACTCATTGTAACTCGAACCCTTAGCCTAATGAAAATATTCAACTATTTGAGCAAGTCTCACTTGTCATCTTTAATTCACAATATAAATAGGAGTGTGAGGTTTTTATAGAGACAAGCAAATGTTAAAAGAAACAATGAAATGTTCAAAAGCTTCTTGTTTGAAGAGCTATCATCAATCACCACAGCAATATCTGTGTGACCTTTGTATTTGTGTCCTCTTGGTAGGACTCTGAAATAATTGGGAAGTGATGGCAGTTCTCCAAATTCTGCAATGTGAATCTCAATTCTGCCTCCTATATTAGTAGTAATAATTTTCTGCAGGGCAAACTGTCCAGCAGAAATGGGATGCTTATACTCTATACCCCACCTTGTCTTATTGGCTTTGCTTCATTTCTGATGCATCCAAATGGTGGAACTAGGTTTATGATGCTCAAATCTGCATGAGTCAATTAATACGCAAACTAAAGATCTTAGTTCCTGTCACATTATAATCCTTAAGTTCTTTTTAATGTCATGGAAGGCTACTCTCTTCTTCTTCATCTACATCTGAATTTTCCATGAAAGCAAACATCATGTTGAAGGTGAATCATCCTCCACGTACCCATCATTGAAGCTATCCTCCCCACTTCATCCTTGTCCGACTCATCTCGAGGAATTTCCCCATGCAGCCGTGAGTTTGCTTGACTAGCCATCGCCTGCAGCTCTCCTTCTGAATTTATCTGGACCCGGATCTTCTTCCATTTTTCTGCACTGGTTCTCAGATACTCCTTGTAGTCGACTTTATATTGGACAATCTTTTGATAAAGTGACCTAGTTTTTCACATTTGTGGCAGAGATCATTGGAACTAAGTCCCCTGTTTGAACTTGATCGCTTGGGAAAAGCTGCCACTGCGCCCAATCATTTTTTAAAATCTTCTGGTCAAGTATGCCATGTCTTCATCCCTCCTCACCGGAGCTTGCTTGAGCCCTTTGAGAGCTAGACCCTTGTCCTTCTTCGCTCGGTCCTGCCGCCTTTGAGCTCAGTAGAGCCGATTTCTATGAGTCTATCCATTGTGAGAATGTCCAGATTCCTGGCTTCGGTGATGGCATCAACTTTGCTTTCCCAAGACTTGGGAAGAACATTGAGAATTTTCCTGACCAGCCGCTTGGTTTTATCACTCTTACGCAAAGCTCATTTGTAATGGATAAGTCCTATGCATCTCAATGGACTCTCCTTCCTTCATAGAGAACATTTCATACTGGGTGGTAAGCATATCCACTTTGGACTGCGTTTTTAATTTGCTGGTCCTCTATGCCGTTTGAGACAAGCTCATCTCCTTGGTAGTCCCATTGTGCAGATTCGATTATACCTCTGGACCTATGCCACAAACAAGGAGCTTCTTTTCTTGTGTCTCTTTTCAATGAGTTTTCTGTCATTGAACTCCTTTCTTTGTTTTGGGAATAGAAATGGTTGTCTCTCTTCCTTTATTGCTTTCATGGGGACATAAGGTCCATCTAACACCACATCCCACAACTCACTATCCTCAGCCATGATAAAGTCGCATTCTTGTCTTCCACCAACCGTAATATTATCTGTACAACCTGAGGGCTCAGTGGTAGACCGTCCCCTCTAGATTCGGTGGTGCTGTCATATTTCACAGTGAGCCTTCAAGGTGTTAGCCTTTAGAAAGCACCTGCTCTGATACCAAATGTTGTTATATGGGTCACCAATGTACCTCTGACCTGGTCCCTCTATCAAAGTTACACGCAGACACACACACGTGTAAATAAAGCAAGAAGAATATGAGACACGATATTTACGTGGAAACCTCCGTTTTGCGGTAAAACCACAACCTACCCTGGGATTAAACTCTACTAGATCTGACAACAAGACATGTACTCTATAACCAAGAGATTAACTCCTAATCTCCCACTTGTAACACTTATTACAAGACTTCAAACAATGACTTCAATGTCATCTACTCCAGCTAAAACCAACTGAAATACAAGGCTAACTCTAGTCGAAATGTCAACTAACTCTAGCCGACGGAAACAAGAAAACAACCCTTGAAAATAAGAAAACAAACTTGTATAAATGACAAAGTTTTCTATCTATTACAATGCACTTCTTCTTCTTTGATGGCAGCCTCAAAACTTGAACTCATTAACTTCGATCCTTGCTTTTGAACGAGGAAACAATGGCTGCCTTTTTCCAGAGAGAAGAAGAAGCTTTAGATCGGGTTGTCTACTTTTTCCATCGAGAGTTGTTGGGTTTGTCTACCTATTTGTTGTCCAAGGGGTAAAAGGAAAAAGCATTGTTCACCCCAACAAGAAACTTTCATTGGTCAAGTACATATGACCTACTTGACCTAGGCTGCCTGCATGCTTCACTCGGCCGCTCTCACCAACTCATCGCCAAAAAGCACTTTTCCAATGTAAAGGTTTTTCCGCCCAGTTTAAATTTGTGTCAACATCGGCACAAGGGATCAGGTCCCTGTATGGGGTTGACATCATCAAAACCAGCAATCTAACAGCTTGGTTGGCGGGGTTAGACTCTTTCACATTCTTATCTACAAAGAGTAAAAGAATGGTTCCCTCGCTTGTGGCGCCATTACCTTCATCATTCCTTGGAGTGATGAGCTTTTTGATCCTTTTTACACTATCTTAATTAATAATAATATAGAGTAGCTGAAAGCCACTAGACTAGAAGGGAAAGGACCCTTCTTGTTTTCTAATTTATTTTATTTTTTCATATTTTACCTTCTATATCTTATATAAACTTTTAGCGTATAATAATTACCAAACGATGTCTATTGACTTTGGTTTCAACTTAGTAATAAAAGAGTCTTCTTTTTTAATTTCATAAACTTGGTAGCTTGTCAGTTGAACCATTATCATTTGAAAAGAATAACTCAAACAATCAATAACTCAATAAAATTTAAATTCTGAATCTATCACTCTGAATAACAACATTGCCTATTTTACATTGCAGGTTCTATTTGTTCATAAATACAGTGGTGGGATGGTTCTTGATTCTGTGCTTATTATTTCATCCTTCCTATGTTACATTAGTTACAGTCCTAATATATATCCAACACTTAATTCAAGAATACACAGAGCCAGAAATTGATCTGAAGTATATCGGTTTACTAATATTTTTAGTTGGAATATGTGGTAATTTTTTATCATCATTATCTCCATTCCAACCTCAGAAATAGTAGAGAGAAAGACTATAAAATCCCCCAAGGTGGCCTTTTTAGTATGGTCATATGTCCTCATTATCTCTTTGAAATTCTTGATTTTTTAGGAATTTCATTTATTTACCAAATATCTTTATCTTTTTCATGTGTTTTGGGTTCAACTTTATACATGACCGGAAGGAGCTATATTACTAGGAAATGGTATACTTCTAAATTTAAGAATTTTCCAAATAATGTAAAGGCTTTGATTCCCTTTGTTTTTAGACTTTAAATTTTTGATGCAATAAAGGATACTTAATTCCAAATAATGTAGAGGCTTCTTGTATCATGAACTTAAATTAGGGAAAAGGTCCAAATTTATCCTTATACTTCTCGCGAAAAATTTGGATTTGCCATTTGTTAGAAAGTTTGGCTCAGTTAAGTCCTCGCTGAACTTTTGGGTTTAAAATGCCCTTATTTACTAAGGGCCTTTGTTGAGACTAGTTTGGTGAAAATACTGGTGACAAATTTGTAGAGAATTCCTCTTATAGTTTGAGTATGTTAAATAACTTTATCCTTAAAGATATTTCACCCGAGATATGTGTAAATCTCAAAATTCAACAAGTTCCTCTAGTATAAAACTAGGACCACAGAAACTAACAAAGATTAAATAAATAAAGAAAACCATCACACTAAAAAAATATCAGGGAAAGAACCAAAAAGAAAAGGAGTAGACATATATAAGAGGAGTTCTATCTCCTCACAACCAAAAGCAAGAATATAAATAAAGTACTATTATAGTTGATATTGTAATCTTCCAAGATACATATAAAAGCTATTTAAGGCTAATCAATATCATTTAAAGTGAGCCATTATTAATGAAAAGGAATTTAAAGTCTTGAATTGAGAATAATGACCAATTAATGATTCATAAACAATTGGAATCAATTATCTTATAATTATAATGGTAGAGTTACTCGATTTTTCATACAATTACGTAAGTACCCCAACATCCAAGTTGCAAAGGCTCACAGAATTTATAATCTCAGAAGTTAAGAGATATCCATCTATATAAGCAAATTAGGAAGATACATTGATGGATAAATCAGATAATCAGTGATTAACAATTACTATTTACCTTTTAGATAGTTATAATTTTCGTCATAATATTCTTAATTAACTGCATAAATAAATCGAATAAGAATAAAGATATCAACTACAATTCACAGGGAAGAGGCTGCTATTAAATCCCAAATTCAAATAGATTACGAAGGCATATCATTCCAAATATGAGAAGCATACATGGCACTAGCAGGCACGAGCTAGAAGTCAACACGAAATTCGATTGAATTAATAGAGATTTAGTTTAAATCTTATATTTTGTATTAAAAAAATTCATTAACTATATTTAAAATTACATTCACTAATATATTAAAAGAGAGGCGTAATCTTTAATATGGTTTGTTCCATTGATCTTCATATGGAAAAAATCCAATATTATAAAGAAAAAGATAGAATTATGGAGAGAAATAAACTTTCTAAAATGAGCCCAATAACTATATTGTGGATGCTATATATATTCGTTTACGTCTTTCATCTTCTTTGCTCCTAACAACTAATTCAATTAGATCCAAACAAAAAGAAAACATTTCACTACAATACTTAACTTGTCCAGTTTCACGCATGAAAACTCGCATCACTACAGCCATTGAAACCCATCATCAAAACATTATTGTAGAAATCAACTGGAATTGACAATTATACTCCTTTGATACTTCTTTTCCTTCCAAAATGATTTCTTAAAGCTTGGTGTATTGAGAATACAAGAAATCATTTTTGGAAGAAGGAGAAAGTAGCGGAGATTGGAAGTATCAAAAGAATGACTAATGAATCAACTTCAGCTGATTTCTACAACATGACGCTGATGGGATGCAATGAATTGTGTTTTGCAAGTAAATAATATGCGAGCCTTCATGTGGTGAAATTGGACAAGTTATATTGTTATAGTGAAATACTTCTTTTTATTCAGATTAAAATCAATTGGTTGTTTTGGAGAAAAAGAGAAAGAAGAAGGCGTAAATTGCTCAAAGAGATATAATTAGACTGTATCTCCGGAATTCAAAGCTCATCCAGTTCTAATCTGAGAACAAAACAGCATATTTTAAAAAGGAAGAACTCACTTTAGAAGGAGGGAGGGAAAATAGATAGGAAAATTTATATATTGACACTAATATGTCATGTATATATGGATGTTGGTCCAACGTATAGTCAACGATGAGCTAACGGCTAGTTTTATTCAATTAAATAAAGATAAAACAATTTTATAAATAATAACTAGATACTAAAATTAATATTGTTTTAAAAACTTTAAAGTAATGATAAATATTCTCTTTTGAAGTACCACTAATTTTTTTCAACATTAAGATATAGTGCAATAGTTCCTGCAGCATCAGATCGAACACGAGAGAAGCCTAGCTGCATTTTTCATCAGGTCTATTAAGGAAAACAGATTGTTTCAAGTACTCTGAGACACGAGTAAGCATGAGAAGGAAGTTTGAGCAAGGCCAGTGGTGCTGAGCTCGCAAAGAGGAGATGCCTGAGGGCTAACATGGGTGAAGAAAGGCCTTACAATGAAAGTGTGTCGCCATGGAGCTTAAAGGATTAAGGAGGTTCACTAAACATCCATGTTCAAACTCAACAATGTTAAGATGAGGAGACTCTCGGATTAATAACAGAACAAATATCGGACTTTACATGATCAATATGACCGCGAACTTCATGGCTACGCAGGGGAATTCTCCTCGACAACATTGCTTGATAGCGGATGATGTTACAAAATTCACAGCCCCCGGTGACGGAGTACTTGTGTAAAAAGAGCCAGGATTATTGTGTCTTAACTTATATAGTTTTGCTTCATGAGAGTCAACATTACAAAGTAAATGCAGCCGACTCTTCTAGAAGTTAAACATGACAAGTAAAGTGAACAGAGGGAGGGTTCCTTTGTACTCTGCTGTTTATATTTTAACCAGTATAAATGAGTGCGTATAGTTCCACACTTCCAATTATATGCAAGTCTTAAACTGAACAACAAACCAGAAACAGTTAACAGATTACTGAATTAGAAAATTAGTAGAAATCAACACACAGCAGATATCCTATCGATCCGGAATACAGAAAATGGATGCTGAAGGAAAATAAAATCAACAAACGGCAAGAGTTTCTCTTATGAAGGACGAAACACAGAATGGATGAATACAACGTTATCAAACACACACAGAGAGAGCCGTGAGAGAGAGAGAAACCTTGAGTCGTTTCTGAAGGCGAGAACTGAGAAGCCGAGGTCGTTGAGAGTCTCCATGTGCAATCCCTCAACCCGGCGCTTAACAGAGTCCAATTGAGACGATGCGAATTCCTTCAGATCTACAATCGATTTCAGATTTTTGACCTGGCCTTCTTCATGCACTGATTGAAAATTGGAAGTGAAGCTCTTTTTCAGCTTCTCTCTTCAATGATGTTGCCCTAACCGTACCAGCTAGCTTTGAACGTTTTGAAATTGAACTTAAAATGGCTTCGGAAACTCACTCATCGACTGGACAGGTCTTGCTGCCGAGGTCGCCGTGGTGGAGTTGACAGAAAATCCATCGCCAATGACTTTTGTCGATCTCGATCTATTCTAGAAATTTCTGCAATGGGAATAACTACTGGCAATTTGAATTTGGGGGATTTACAAAGCCGCGCTTTTTTTTCAAAATTTGAAATTGCTAAAAAAAAACTTAGCACTTTGTTGTTTTTCTCAGCGAAGTGTGGGAAAAAACTACACAAACTCAAATTACTATTTTTTCAAATTTCAATAAAGAATCTTTTGGGCTGAATTTCCTATAAATTTCTATTATATAAGTATTATGTTAAAGTATTTTTTTATAAATTTTGAATTTTAAATAATTTAAAGCAGGCAATTGATATAAGGTGAGGGAAAACGTCAACTTAAATGACATTAGCACCACCAAATCTCATTAACAAGAGATTTCGAGTTTAGAAAACGAATTGCCTTCTCGACTTCAAAGCGAATATTGAATACAGAACGGGAAAAAATGACTACCTAAATGACATTAGCATCACCAAAGATCGTAAATGGGTAGTAACTATCTCCAACATCAACTAGAAATCTCGAATTTGAAATAAATTTATTTCCACCTTTTCGCTTCTAAAATGGATATCAAATAAAGGGTGAATAAGAAACCGTAACCCTAATAAGGGTGCCGAAAAGAACACTGTATATAAACCAGATAGATATTGTCTCACTTTCCGGTCCATTTTATTCCCTTCTTCCCGAGAAAAGGCTTAGCTGCACTGCTGTAGTCAGCATTTCAAATTACCTTTTCCTGGAAAACAAAATGTCAATTGCAGAAGTTCCTAAAGCATCAGATCTCATTGATTTTCTAGTAAACAAAGGAAATGGCGTAAAGGGTCTTTCCCAAATGGGTCTCGAAATCGTTCCTCAAAAGTTCATTCAACCCCACGAAGAAAGACTAGATTTTACCCAAATAGTTTCATCAGAATCAATACCTATCATTGATGATTTCTCGACTTCTGATGACCCAAAAGGTTGCAGAATCGATTGTGATGCAGCAGAGAAATGGGGTTTCTTTCAAATCATCAATCATGGAATCCCAGTTGAAGTTCTTGAAGATGTAATTGAAGCTGGGCATAAGTTCTTTGAGTTGCCTGTTGAAGAAAGAAGGAAGTATTTGAAAGAGAATTCACCTACTCACACTGTGCAATTGAGACCAGTTTTAGCCTCTGGCTGAGAAGGTTTTGGAGTGGAAAGATTATCTTTTTCAAGGGTCTATGATTCTGATGATGATGAGAACACTAAGTTGTGGCCTGCTGTTTCCAAGTAAGAGAAAACATTACCCCATGCTTATTTTTTGACAATAGTGGGGTTGGGATCAGCTTACAGGCAACTCACGAATCACTGGTACCTCCTAACTGTTCCACTGTGCATAATGCTGGGTGTGGAGCTACAATTCGCTTATTGGGTCGGCACAACCTAGTAAACAGCCTTTTCTAGAATATAAACTCATAATTCAAAATCCTACTTACACTTAAGCAGGGCACAGAATACCGTCTATGAAGGCTCAGACAAGCAGAGCAAATGACATAGTGTTCTACCTAACTCCTATCAGCATAATGCAGGGGTGGAGCTTGCACTTGCGTACAGGGTTAGCACAACCTAGTAAGCAGCCTTTTCTAGAGAATCTATAACTCATAAACTCAAAATTGTAGTTCCGCTTCTAAGCATAAGTACTTCAGGTTATGTCCACCAAGGCTCGGACAAGCAGGAAGAAATGATATAGTGTTTTTGCTTTCCGCTGGAATTTGTAATTGAGACCTCACGGTGCTCAATCCACTTAATTGACCATTAGGCCATGCCCTTGGGTGCATTAGCAATACTTGTTTAATGTTCAATTTGTCAAGTACTGGATTTGTTTGTTTTAAATATCTGGTTTTCTTTCTTTAGAGAAGCTTGTTGATCTTACCCTTGTTAACTGATGTTTCTGTGCTGAATAATGCCCAAGACTCCTCCTTTTAGAGGGGCTTCAAAAGATTGATTTTATTAAGCAAAATCCTATTAGACTAAAGGGCAAAAGAATTTTCTTAATTGGTGCAATTGTGCCACATTTTTTTACTCTAACAAAAGATAAGGTGAGGCCTCTTATAAAAGTGCAGCCCAGCATGGCATCCCATTCACTGAGGGTTGAGGGAAGGGCCGCACCCTAAAGGAGTGTAATGTAGGCAATCTATTGTGAAGCATCCATTAGTGGCCTGAACCCGTGACATATAGGTTTTACCTATTGCTCTTAAGGCTCCCTTACCAAGTTTGAAAATCTTCATCAAGAACTTTCAATTATCAATAAAGAAAAAAATTAGAAATATTCTGATTGTATTTAGTGTGATTCTACTACAAGTAAATGAGAGTTTGTATGAACCTAATTGTTCCAAACCTAACAGGAATGCTCTTTCTAGTTTACAAGAAAGACATTACCATGATATTCTGAAATTTTGAATCTTGAAACTGGTTAGGCCTGTGTCATATCTTTACATGGTATCGGAGCTGGTCTATTCCCGTTTGCTTCCTAGTCCACGCCAGTCGTGGGTCTGGGTGTAAGGTGTTAAAGTGGGTTAATGTCCCACATTGGTTGGGGTATGGACTGGATGGTTTGTTTATATGGACTTGGGCAATCCTCCCTCCATGAGCTAGCTTTTGGGGCTGGAGTTAGGCTCAGGTGTCATAATCTTTACAGAACCGTCTTTAAACAAGTGTTGTAAAATCAAAAAGTTTAATAATGTTGTTTGAGTTATTATTCCATCTTGTGTGTCTTCAAGATTTTCCAGCACATAATATTGGGATGAATGATATCACAGCAGCCTTCAAGTTTTAAAGCAAAGCCTTTATAGTGTGGTTTCAACCTGACAGGGGCGGATACATATTTTATTGTATAGGTCTAAGAGAACCTAGTAGCTTTAGCCAGGACCCTGTATATGTGTTGAAATTCACTAAATATGTCATAAACGGTTTAGGGGTTCGTGGCAGGGATCACCTAATCCATAAAGTTCAAATCTGTGGATTTGTCGTTGCCTTCAGAAATTCTTATCCAGGATCCTCTTTTATATAAGTATAGTCTGCTTAGAATGTTGAGAGAACTATTATCGCATTTGGGAGAGTATTGTCAAGTTACATTCAGTGATCTAATGCCAAGCATAAACTAAACATGCATTTTTTAGCTAATTGGCTCTTATCTTTCTTGCAAATTCTAGTCCTGTATTGGCTGTATCCAGTTTTCCTTGCCACTGATATTGTAGATCCGCTGCTGAATATTAGTATATATTTGTGACCATTTTTCCCAGGAACCCATACCCGATATTGTAGATCCTTCCCTGAATATCAGCATCTATCTAGACCATTTTTTGGACTAATTACATTTTGCTTCTACAGAGATCAGGTTTAGAATACATGAAGTGGGCTAAAACTCATTATAGTAAAGCTTCTCGAGGTGTTGCTCGAGAGGCTAAATGTGAAGTAGATTGATGAACTGATGAAGCTTGTTGTAATGGGGTACGTTGATCGTTAACCTCATTCACTACCCCGTGTGCCCGAGCCCTGAGCTCACTGCTGGTGCTGGCCGTCATGCTGATGTTTCTTCAATCACTATGCTTCTACAAGATGATGTTGGTGGCCTTTACGTGCGAGAGCCCAAAGGTGATGGCTGGATTCATGTGCCCCCGGTCAAAGGGGCGCTCGTGATCAATATCGGGGATGTCCTTCAGATCATGAGCAATGATAGGTACAAGAGCGTCGAGCATCGTGTGATTGTAAATGGCAGTAGAAACCGAGTGTCTGTGCCAATATTTGTGAATCCAGCACCTGATGCAGTTTTTGGTCCTTTGACACAAGTGCTAAAATGGAGAAACCATTGCATAAGCAGGTTGTTTCTCTATTCAGATTATTTCACTGTTTTTCAGTAAGGGTCATGAGGGAAAAGTAAGCAATTGAATTTGCAAAACTATGACAATTTTGCCATCTATGTATGTGGAAAGTGGACCAAATCTACATGGTAGATGGCTTAGTTTACTTTGTTATCCTGGCTGTACACTACTCAAACTAGTCTATTTTTTTTTTTGGCGGAATCCATTGTGTCCTCTTGGCATCAACTTCTTCACTTAGACACTTCAAGTACATCTTCCATTTTAAACACCTCAAGTAAGAATATGCTGTGTCATTTTGACATTTTTGCTTACTCGGCACATTGTGGGTGCTGTACAACTCTTGTCCAACACACATATCGCCACACATTCTTGAGTTCATAAACCTAATTAGCTTCATAAAAATGAAACATGCCTTTGTGCCACTAATATACTAGTAAGAGTAATCTTTAATATGATTTGTCAATTGATCTTCATACGAAAAACTAATATAAAGAAAAGCATAAATATTATTGGGAGAAATTTTCTTAAATGAATCATTAATATATATATATATATATATATATATATATATATATATATATATATATATATATATATATATATGCATTCGAGCAATTTATTGCCTCTATCCTAGAACCTATTGGTTGTTTGGGAGAAAAAGAGAAAGACGAAGGCGGTAAATTGCTCAAAAAGATATAATTAGGCGTGTATCTCCAAGATTCAATAAGTCCATCCAGTGATAATCCGGGAACAAGACAACATATTTCAAAAGGAAAGCTCTGTTTTAGGAGGGGGAGGAAAATAGATATGGAGTTAGAAGAATACTATATATTGGACATTAAAGTGTCGTGTATATATAGGTGTTGCTCAAACGGCTTGTTAACGACTAATTTGACTTCATTAAATATAAGACAATATGATTGGCTAAACAATAAGTAGATACTAAAAATAATAACGTTGAAATTTGATTTTGAATAATTAAAATAATTCTGATTGGGTATGGTTTCAAAATTTTGAGAACATCTGGGTTAAATTTATATAGTCAAATTTAGAATGATTTGGTGTAGATTTGATGTGGTTTTGTACAAAATTTTAGATTCAATTTCGAATTCCATCATGGATGATGCTTGAAGCTTCAAAGTTAAACTTGGGTTTGAAAAATTAAAATAATTTCTTGAAATGGGTGCGATTTCAAAAATTAGAGAATATCTTGGGAGCTTAAATCTCAAATAAAATTGTAAGGAATTTGCTTATGTTATTGTGATTGGTATTAAATTTGCATGAAAGTTATATATAACGATTGGTGTATTAAATTTTAAAAATATAACAGAATTTTTATATTATTAGATACACATTTCATAATCAATTTGACTAAAATTTTTAAGCGTTTGAGCGCGAGATATACACATATTTTACTGATTTTATACCGTTTTTCATCAAGCATAGAATTTTAAGCGAGATATAACATTTATAATATTTTTATACAATAAAAATTTGGAGTTGTTTTTTTTTTTTAAAAAAAAAATTGATGTTATATTTTAAATTCAAAATTTATTGATGTATTTGGCAATATTTATTAATTATATATATGAAATTTGTCTATTTTTTATGATCACTTTAGGATATGAGCTTGACTTGTCCAAGCGTATGAGTTTGAACCATCAAAACCAAAAAGCCCCTGGCGAATGTGGAGCGGGGCCCGGATCCTTAGATTTACTCGAAGGTCTGTCGAACCTAGGCCCAATTATGAGGTGGCTAGACTATGTAAGCATTATTT
The DNA here is from genome assembly GCA_018107945.1 of Datura stramonium. Classification (NCBI taxonomy): domain Eukaryota; kingdom Viridiplantae; phylum Streptophyta; class Magnoliopsida; order Solanales; family Solanaceae; genus Datura; species Datura stramonium. The sequence goes on along the minus strand of JACEIK010009666.1, from coordinate 13,531 downwards.
ATTCGTTGAATAGAACTTCGTATAGTTTGAAGTTCCAGCTTGTCCAAATAAAATTTCAAATTTTAAATTTAAGCGCTTAAATCTTTAATATTTTGAAAATTTTATAATGCACTTCCTGTATGTGGGATATAATCATAACAAATTATATTATAATATTTTTCAAAAAAATGCAAAGGAGCTTGTTTGGCCAAGCTTTTAAAAGTTATTTATTTTAGAAAACATTTTTATTAAAATACTTTGTAGAGAAGTACTTTGTCTTTTAGAAAAAAAAAAAGTTTGTGTTTGGCTATTTATTTGAAAAGTGTTTTCAGCAACAGATTCTGTTTCGCTAATTTTTTTTAAAATTTAAGAGTCAAATTATAATACATAATTACATTTTAGATTTTATAACAAATAAATCCAGATTGAACACTTAAAGAGGCCGATAATCCTAGTTGTCGGTATTTATATTTCACCCTGTATTTATGTATTTGAAAGGAGAATTTTTTGACAAATTTCTGTATTTCTATATTTCATCTTAATTTTGCACTACGTATATATTATGCTTTCGATCTGGAATGTTTTCCTTGTATTTTGTTGTATAGCTTATATACCCAGAGTGGGAGGAATTTTCTCAAATTTCTGTATTTATGTATTTCGTTTTGATTATCTATATATATGTTATTTTTTCAAGAATGAGATGTATTTTTTGTTTGCATCCTTGTTTAACTGTATTCTTATAAATATATTCTTGTTTGACCGTATATTTTTTTGGTTACGTACCTATGCATATATTTTTGTAATTTATATTTCGCTTTAATTATATTTGTTGTGCAAACAAATACAGTGATATAAGTTAACATGAATTATACTCGTTACAAGGAGCAAATAAACAAATACAAGTGCCTAACAAGAGAACTTTACTACAAATGGTAAATGTTGTAATAATAGCTACGTTTAGTAATTAGCTCCCAATTGTAATGCTTTTTGTAAGTTCCTCTCTTTTTTCATAGTTAAACGGCTATTGGTACACCAAGCCTTGAGGGCAATTCTTTTCTCGTGAGTTAGTTTTTGTGGTTGAATTAGATTTGCGATTTATTTGTTTTTTTACATTATACAGTCAAATCTTTCTATAACAACCATCATTCATATACATATCACAGAGTTGTCACCACTTTCTGGTGAACCTGACGTGTTTGGATAATATATCTGCCTCTCTATAACAAACATTCTACCTATAATAGCAGTGACGTTCATTACAGTGGTAAACTCTTTGTAAAATTACCCGTTTATAACGGGGTCATTCTCAAATATTGTGTACAATATTTTATAAAATATATATTATATGGGAATAAATATTGAAATATTTATGATAATATCATTAATGTCATACACATAGTAAATTTTAAAGTCTGAACTGTGTAAAAGGAAAACATTATATTAAAATAGTATCCAACAGTTATATCTGTAACTTCGTGAGGAAAGACTTTCAATTTTTTACTTTCATACTTTTCTATTTTGTTAAAATGATCACAAATACATTCAAGTAGACTGCAAAATCATCAAACTAGATATTTGCAAATTTTTATTTATATAACATTAAAATGATGAGATCTAAATATCAAATGTCAGTTTACATATATAACAGCACCTCACTATAGCAGCCATAAAATTTCCAAACAAATGCTACTATAGAGAGGTACACTGTATAAAGAAGGATCCATTTCAATTATTATTCACCGATAATAACCCTTTTAAATTAAATGCTTGCACCAAATATTCAATTTAAACGAAAATAAGATATTTAAAAAACTCACATCGAATTTAAAAAAAAAAAAAAGAAAGATCTTCTTAATATACATTGGAATCCAAAATCAAATATAAACAAATACTTTTTTAAAACTAAGATTAAATATGCTATCTAATGATTCCAAGAATCCAAGTACAGCTCATTCCTTCTTTGATTAAGCTTCAGAGTTTCAATAATTGAAGCCTTGAAGGTCAAATGCTGTCTTCATTAAAATATCAAAAACAATTAAACTCTCTGTTTACAATTTAATACCAAAATTTTTATGGTTAGACTTTCTATAATAGTTATTTTTTATAAAAATATTTTATTTTTTTTATTTTTTTTATTTTTTTTATTTTTTTTATTTTTTTTATTTTTTTTAGTTATATAATAATATTTTGCTATAAAAATATAAATATATTAGGATAAATACACATATAGAGAGATTTAATTATACATTATGATTTGTATTAATAATTACCTTTTCTGTCCCTTTTGAATATATCGCCAATACAAAATATTATGTCACGTAGCATAATATACAATATTATATAGTATTATATAATATTTATTCGAGGAAAAACATTATATATAAACGTGTCAACTTGTATAAAAATGTATAATATGTTCATCTATCTTTCACGAGAAAAGATTCTTATGGTTTTCCAGAAATCATCTGAATTTTGCTAAATTAGATGAGAAAGGGAAAGATTAAAACTATTTTCATCTTGAATCTAGTACCCTCACAAGTGTACTACATTCTCGTAAAGAATTTTACCAAAGTTGGCACCCTAGTGTGATAGCTACATAATAGTATATAAAATGTATTTATACAAAAATATGTGCTAATTGGATATAATATTATATAATAAAAAAATGGATAATATACCCTCAACTTTGCGGGACAGAGGAATATATCCCTTGTTTAAAAGTTATGCATATGTACCTCATCGTTTAATGAATAGTGCATATATACCCTCGTCATCTAACAAGTGATGCATATTTATCATTTTCGTCAACAGACTAAATTTAAAATACATTTTAAAAATTTTTTTTAATTTCAAAATACTTTTATGACTTCAAAAAGTTAACTCAATCTTTTCTTATCCCTAATTCAATCATTCTCCTTTATGGAAAAAAACTCAACATGCCATCAAACTTTCAGAAAAAGTTCGGTTATGTCATCCATTAATAATGGGTTCATTTATGTCATTGCCGTTAACCAAAGTGTCCATTCGTGCCATTATTTTTTAACAACTCAAATAACTGATTTTGAAAAACCAGTTTTTACATGTGGCCTCCAATTAAATGGGTCACATCACTAATATAAATCCACCAAAATCAAAAAAATAACTCCGCTCCCATTCATTATACCCGACTCCATACCCTTTTAACCCAGACCTGCTCTTCCTGGTCACAGTAGTCTATCAGAATTCGGAAGGGAAAATTCCTAACCCTTTTCTTCTTCACATCTCCTCGTTGTTTCTTTGAATTGAGTCATAGGCATGCACCACGCATGCCTCGCCAGGTCAGTCAGATTCCAGCATGACACTAGGTGTCAGTCATGCCTCCCAAGGTGGGGCGGATATTTTTATGGTCTCTATATTTAGTCTACCATATCATATGCGCCTAATACTGGGATAGCCATTTGCACAAATTGCCTTATTTTGGGGTAATCTTTAATTCTTGCCCTCATATTCATGATGTTTAAATTTTTTCCTTCGACATCTTTTAAATGTCAAAAAGTGGTTAAAATGCCCTAATATCAAAAAAATGAAAAAATCAAGCAAGGCAAAAGAACAATTCAAGACATAAGTTTAGGTGTTATGCCTCACAGCATAAGTTCACATATAGTTTATGCATCATGCATAAGTTCAGCAACATAAACTTGTGCATAGGGCAGAACATGAACTTGTGCCCTGGGTAAAATCCAGCAGTATGATAAAATTTGGTTACATGAATTTGTGTTTTGGGGCATGTCTGGCACATGAACTTGTGCCTAGGGACAGAAGAACAAGAATTTGTGTCTTGGGGCAGAAGTCTAACATTAACTGTGCCTTCTAGGCTAACCCGTGTTTTAACGATTTTATTTTTTTATTTTTTTATATTAATAGTAATGGTATGTCTTGCAAATTAAATAATATTTAATTTATGCCTCTAGGCAAACATTCTCTAGAACGGTTTTACCTAATGAAATTAAGAATTGGACATAAAATTTTATTAAATAAAAGTTTAGGTAAAATTAAGACCACCAATTGAGGGGCAAAAATTAAAAACCACTCCAAAAATAGGCAGTCCATGCAGAAATTTGATACTAATAAATTTAATATACAAAGGTCCAATAGATTAGTATCCTACGGTCATACTCGTTATAATATTAATAGCCTGTTTGGCCAAAGCTTTTGGGAGGCTGAGGCATTTATTTTTCTTAAAAGTGCTTTTTAAAAAAATAAAATGGGCGCTGACCAATTTTAAGAGAAAAATAAGTATTTTTAGGGAGTAACATAAGCTGTTTCTAAGAAGTTAAAAATAGCATTTCCCAAAACGACTTATTTGAAAAGCACTTTTGTAAAAAATACACTTAGTAGGCATTTGAACATGCGATTTTATGTCTATATTTGAAATTATCAGATGAAATCAGTTGTTTGGACATGTGATTTCATCTCATAATTTCAAATCGTGAGATGAAATCCAAAATTCTCCAAAAAGCTGATTTGGAATTTCAAATCATGGATGCGATTTTCAAATGTAAAATTTAACCCACAAGTTTATTTACAAAAGAACTCATCATTTTATATACCAATTATATTTACTAACCATTATTACAATGTAGCAACCTTTTACTAACTATTATTGTCTCAGGAGATTGTCCGTACTATGTGGAAAGATTATATTAAAGAGTAGTACACTTATAACCATGTTTAATTTTACTTTATTGAATTAAAGTTTGACTTAAGTTGTATTTTTCTTAATAATCTTGTGATAGGGTAAATATATTTTATTATGAACTTTTACTTTTTTGATAAGATTGTGTAGAACTAAAATTTGAATAGTTTTTACAACTTATGGAGTTCTTATGTTCATGAGGAAAAAATATAACTTAAAAATCCCAAATTGCATGTCCAAACAAAACTTCAAACTTCATCTCATATAATTTCATATCATGACTTTATCTCGTATGACCAAATGAGTCCTTAGAAGACTTCAAAAGTTTGGTCAAACACTACTTACTGCTCAAAGTGTTTTTTAAATTTATTGACTCAAACACAAATTGCTTCACATCAAAAGCACTTTAATAAGCACTTTGAAAAAAAACTATCAAAATATTCAATCTTTACAAGTTTGCCAATATATTATAAGTCCAATAATATGAAATTTTCTACTCAATCAAATATAATTGTTATTATATATCAAGGAGCAAATTATTAAGTGATTTTGAAATTGTTAATTGTTATGGTATACCCAAAGGCCTAAAAGTCAAAATCGAAAATTATAAAATATCCAATTAGATAATTCAAAATTGAATTTCAAAATTCAACAACCAAATTGATATTGAATACCAAAAATTAAATCAAACTTATATTCATAGTTCCTGATCAGCTCAACATCCATCTTTTAATCATTTAAATATTTGCCGTTTTCAAAAACAACTATTACTAATAATTAAATGAAAATCAAATTTATTTAAAATTTTAAAATAATAAAATATTTTAATAAAATATAAATATTCTTCTATCAAACTGAAGCAATAAATAAGCCTATTAAAAGATATAAAATATAACATAATTCATAGGATGACATATTCAGACAATGTCAATGTGTCAATTAAATTACATAGGTGTTAATTCAAACCAATTATTGCGTCACAGTTGATTTGATTGAGATTTGGAACAATTAGCATTAATATCATGGTCCCACAAGCCAATATAGTAAATTAATTTCCAGATAATTTTAGGGAAGATATAGTCTTTGTCCCTTGCTAAAAATTCAATAAACGACACTTGTCCTGTCACTAAAGTCAAAAAGTTTTCACTTCAACTGATTTGGTTGATTTATTCAGATATTATTTTTTTTTATTTTTAAATAATAGTATTTAAATTTGAATTTTATTTTAAAATATTACAAAAATAAAAAAATTAAAAAAATTAAAAAAATTAATAATATTTTTAAAATATTACTCTTATTTAAATAAAAAATTATTGATTTTTTTAATATTTTTAATTTTTCAATTTTTCAACTTCAAAATCATTTGTGTATAAAATTAATATGGAATTTGATTTGTAATTTAGAAATCAGCATAACTAATACAAACATTAAATAAACAAACAAATAATTTAAAATAGTAATTAAATTCAAATTATTTTTATTTATTTGTTAATCTCAATTCAATATTATTTTTTTCACTACATTAATTTCCTTTATAAATTTATTTATTAAGTAGAGATAAAAGAGTTAGAAATTGATAATTAATTATATTTACCAAAATATAAATTATTTTGAATCATTTAGTTATGACAAGGACGATAAGTAAAGTAGATGAGAGAGTAATTAATGAAGCCAGCCCTAAAATCAGTAGTGATATATTTAGTCAAAATTTTCCTTATTTTTTAAATTTTTGAAAATTTAATTTTCAATCTTTGAATTAGATTTTTTTAATTATTTGTATAAATGATTTTTATGTTTTACATTAGAAAAGTTAATCAATAACATCACAACTAGGTTTAACGCTCAAAACCTCCAACGCCAGCTTCCTCAAATCTAATTCAAATAAACTCAAATAATGACTTATTGCACACTGGCAAATTGAACTCCATCTGTAACTCATCATTAATCCTTCTCGATCACTCGATAGCGAGGTTGGAGTCTACACTGACCTCGATGATACTAAAACAAATCTATGTACACGTTCATATCTTAATTATTTGAAACACTATCGCGACCGTTAAGGTGATATATAGTTGAGTGGAATAAGTTTTTAATGGAGGTAAAATGTTGATCGACAAAATAGTAAAATAAAAGTATAAAGACCTTCAAATGAGACGATCTTTTTGTGAATTTCTTTTGTGTCTTTTGTGAGTGTGATAGGGAGTGAGAAGTAACGGTGATGAAATAATGATAACCTTAAGTGAGATTTTCTATAACAAATATTATGAATCAAATATTATGATGGTTATCGCTGGGAGAGATACGAGGATGACTGTGGAAGGAAATCGATTGATCAAATCTGAATTATAAAAATTTAATAGTTAATTTTTTTAATTTTTTTAGAAAAAAAAATTAACGCGTAAATTATTTTTTTTTGGTTGGTTTTTTGTTTTTTTTAATATTATTATTTTTTAATGGGTTAATAAGATCTTTTAAATATTTAAAAAATTTCAACTTTTAAATAATCACATCATTATTTCCTTTTTTAATTTTTTAATAATTAATAATTTAAAATATTATTATTTAATTATTAAAAAGGAGAAAAAATTAATCAAATAAAAAGTTATTTGACTTCCAAATAATAACACTTTCGATAATTTGTATTACAAAGTAATGTACCCACATATTAAAAACCTTTGTCAAGCTTGCCACTATATCTTAACCACTTTTACAAAGGAAACTGGAATGATACTACAGCTGTTGTGTATTGTTTACTGTATTATATTTCAGTTAATTTTTATACGCTGATATTATATTATTTAAAAAATATATATATTGTTAATTTGAATGATAAATTTATAAAAAAAATTAGAAAAGTAGAGTAAGTAATAAAACTAATACTGTTGAATATAATTTGAGATATAAAATTTCAAAAATATAAAATTTTTTTTATATTTATGATTTTTTTAATATATTATTATTTTTTTAAAAAATAGAGTGCTCTGGAAAACCTTTTCTTTATTTAGGTTGACGATGGGATGATCTGAACAATGAAGACAAGAAAATCAAACGAAATACTCATATTTTTTTCTAATTCATTCTTGTAAACAGGGAGACTAGGGCGGTCTTCATCTGGTTTTGGATATTGAAACAAGAAGATCTGAAAAGAAACTGTAGAAATGTTTCAAAGTTTTGTGTTTGAAGAGCCATCTTCAATCATCACAGCAATAACTGTGGTGACCTTTCTGTTTCTAGCCTATTTGGGTTTCTCTGAAATTATAGGGAAGCATCTGCAGTACTCAAAATTCTGGAATGTGAATCCCAATTCTGCTTCCTCCCATAGTAGTAATTTTCTGCAGGGCAAACTGTCCAGCAGAACTGGGATGTTTATACTCTATGCCCCAGCTTGTGTTATGGGCTTTGCTTCGTTTCTGCTGTACCCAGATGGTGGAACTAGGTTTATGATGCTTAAATCTGCTGTTACTATCCATTTCTTGAAAAGGGTTCTTGAGGTAAATTTCTTCTTTTTTGTCCCCTTTTTTTGGGAATGTTTCACTGGCTCGATTGAATCTGGGTAATACGTACTAGTTTCTTTTCTTGTTTTTATCTTTTCTTTTAAACTGTTAATGTCTGCGTATACACCACATTCCCGAGATCCCACTTGCGGATTACACTGGTTTTTTTTTTTTTTTTTTTGTTGATGATGTTTAGAATCAGTTGATGGAAAATGTTTGGAGCTATCAACTTATTGGAGATTGCACCCTTTACTGATGCTTGTATAATTTTTTGTAGTTGTTTTTGGTAAATAAAGTTTTAGTGTATAATTAAGAGAACAGCAGCTAGGAAGATTTGGAAATATGCAAACTACAAGGATTTCCTCTGTTAAATTATATATGTAATTAAACAGATGATCAGGATATTTACATTATTTACATACTTGAAGCTACACCAAATGACAAGAGTAGTGAAACATTTGGACTTGATTCCATGGCCAGCATCTCAGGTTCCTCTCCCTCCATATAGTCTACAAGTTACAAATTTGAGTGGTGTTCCAAATATCCCGGTATATTTCTGTTGCTTCCTTCCAAACCGATTGAAGGATGTTGCAATTACTGGTCTAGGCATTACCCCATCAAAGACCAAATATTTTAACATATTCCACAAGTACCTTGCCGCTATACAAGAACATATGATTAGGATCTTCCATGCTTGTACATATAGCATTTCTTGCACAGGATGGATTCTCTTTTCCTCAAATTGTCTTGAGTAAGGTGTGCTTCATGTAGAGTTATCCATTCAAACTGGAAACTAGGAAGGGCCTCTACATCTCCATAGTAGTTGCCAAGGCCAAGTGTAGACTTCCTGTTGATGCTATAGTAGCTTCAGGGGCATGAGATTAATCTAAAATGCATGGAATTCCTCTCTCAAGGAGTACGCCTAAGCCAATGATCTTACTAGAATTTAATCTTCCATCTGTCTCCCACTTTATAGTAAATTTTTCTTTAAACTCTTCCTATAAGTTCTTGATATGTTTCCAAGGATGTACACCAGATATTTTTGCCATGGACAAATTATGCTTTAACAGCCTTCATCATTAGAGAATCTTCTTTTGCTACTGTACCAACATAGCCATTTGTATAGGAGGCTCATGTTGTGTAGGTCTTCCATTCTTTGCACCTAGATTACCATATTGTTTGGTACTATCACTTATTCTCCCCACTGTATTGAATAATATTCGTGCTGAATATAATACCTCCCTAGAGATACTGAAATTTCTATCATCCAGTTGTAATATTTTGGCGTTTTTCCCCATCCTAATGTTACCTGAGGCCTTAACTCTGCTCTAAGCACATGCATCTACATACCAAATTAGCACTGCGAGCCTTTATATTGCTTACAAGTTTTCTACTTCGTTGCACTAGCTCATACCAATCAATGCTTCTTCAGCACGATCTAGTGATTCAAAGTATTCATCTCAGACAAGGAACTAGGCACTTTGTTCCAAACTGGTTGCTCTGATAGATTGGACCAACTCGTCTTTATGTCCTATAAGACTAGACTTAAAATAGTGAGATAACCAATTCTGGATCTACATTGTCAGAGATTTGTTGGTGTTGCGGAGTAATTTGATTTCCTTCATTTGTTCTTGGGAGAAGGAAGAACTTCTCTATACGTTTTATTTTTTTCTCTGTCATTCAGGTCACTGGCTTTAAATCAAATACCCAGTTTCTAATTTTTTACCCAAGATCCAATCTATAAGCTAAGTTGTGGACTGTTAAGGTACGGTTTGTAAATATTCTACTTGGTAAAAATATGCAGATGATAAGGGTATCATTGCTATTATTATCTTCTCTATGTTAAAGATCCAATTGATTTATTCATCTAGAGAAGTGATTAATTATCTTAACCGGTATAGAATTATATATTATCTTTACTATGTGGTTGTTATGATATGCTTGATTTTAAAGAGTTAAACTTGCATTTCCATATTTTCGAAGCTAAGAAAATACATTTCTTCCTGATTTTCGGTTCAACTTGAAACCCGTAAGAACAAATGTCCACTCCATTATGAGAAATTTCTTTTCTTTGAGACATTGCCCCACTTAATTGGAAGATATGTATCTAGGCTAGGGAGAGTTAAATAGGAAAGGAGAGTAGATGAAGGAAATAAATGCGAAAGACCTCACGTGCCTACAAAGGTGAGTAGTATCACAAAATCTGTCCACTCAGTTAGATGGCTGTGTATTTATGTGGCCTATTTACTTTTAATTTCCCAGCTCAAGTGACTCAGTTGATGTTGACAGAAGCACATGAAATTTTACATAAATACATGGGGAAACCATCAATGAAAGTCATTTATTATCAATGTCCAGCTTGTTCAGTCAACAAGGAGAAACATTCAAACATATTGAACTCATTCACCAGAAATCTGATATAAATTTCCCTGCTGCTTATATTAATCCAATTCCGTTATCATATGTTCATGCATTAATTACTTTGACGAGTAACGACATTGCCCATTCTGCTTTGCAGGTTCTGTTTGTTCACAAATACAGTGGTGGGATGATTCTTGGTTCAGTGCTCCTTATTTCATCCTCCTATTGTATGTTGGCTGCAGTCTTGATCTATATCCAACACTTAAATCAAGGATATACGGAGCCAGAAATTGACCTGAAGTCTATCGGTACACTGATATTCTTAGTCGGAATCAGTGGCAACTTTTATCATCATTACCTCCTTTCAAAGCTCAGAGACAGTAGAGAGAAGGGCTATAAAATTCCCAAAGGCGGCCTTTTCAGTATGGTCATATGCCCTCATTACCTTTTCGAAATTCTTTGCTTTATAGGGATTTCATTCATCTCCCAGACAACGTTTTCGTTTTGCTGTGCTGTGGGTGTAGCTTTATATCTGTCCGGAAGGAGCTATGTTACTAGGAAATGGTACCTTTCCAAATTTGAGAATTTTCCTAAGAATGTAAAGGCTCTGATTCCTTTTGTTTTCTAGAAAATACAGTTTGTGAAAGGGCTTTTCTTTGTATCCCAGAATTTGCTTACTTGGTTGAAATCTCTACTTTGTTTTAAAGTCCCACTCTATAATAACACTTTTATCATGTATAAAGTTGGTAGAAGCATGAACTTTTGCAGGTCTTATTGAGAAGCATTCAAACACAGAGTATAATTGGCAATTTTTAAAATTAGAGTTGGAGGTCCCTTAATTCTGAGGGGGCATAAATTTGCAAATTGATTAACTGTGAGGAGTTTTCTGGGATCAAAATCAAAATAGAGGTATAGTTATATTATTTTCAGTAGCTAAGGGGCAACTTTAGCCGGTAAATACTTATTCTAACAGGGTGTGTTCTATTATACCAATAGTCTGTTTGACCAAGTGTTTGGGAGGTCAAAAATGCTTATTTTTTTAAAAAAAAGGGGTGTTTGACCAAACTTTTGCGAGAAAATAGATGCTTTTAGGGAGTAGTAAAAGCTGTTTTTCAGAAGCTAAAGAAGAAGCTTCTTCCCCAAAACACTTTAAGCTTAACCAAACATTAGTTATTGCTCAAATGTAATTTTTAAATTTATTGGCCAAACACAAGTTACTTTTTATTAAAAGTACTTTTTTGATAAGTATTTTTGAAAATAACACTTCTCAAAATAAACTGATTGAAGAAGTTTGGCCAAACAGACTACACGTCATGTTAACTTATCAGAGTTAAAGTAATTTAATAAAGTGATAATACATATTATTTAATCCTAGTTAAGGGCTAATAGTCTAGGTGTAAATATATGACACGTATTTATTAAATTTAATTTGTATAAACATCGGATGTGAGTTTTTTTTTTTAATTTAAATTATTACTTATAATTTTGGCTTTTTACTCAAAATATTTTAATTTGTGTAAACATGGGATACGATAAAAATTATTTAACTTAAGAATATCATAAATATAAAATGAATATATGACCTAACCTAATGTTATACTAGTGGAATCTCATCTTTATTTTGAGATACCACCTTATAAATAAATATTGCAAATATTACTTGAATATTATTAATAGATGACAACTTCCTCGGTTGTTGAAATAATTTTCAAAAGATACGTAATAATTACAATGACTTTATAAATTGTTGGAATAATTTCAAACATATGTTGATCATCAGTTATTTGTGTTGGATACAAGCATACGTCGTGGAAACAAATAGTCAGGATTATACTTGCATGTAATATATACTCTTTCTCTTCAAGCAATTGTACACGTTTTTGGGTTATAACCAAACCCAAAATGTGTACAACTTTTCTTCTAGAAGATCAATTTATTTTTATCAAAATCTTATAGGATTTAATTAGGCCTCAGTGACGGATGTACCGTAATCGGTATGGGTTCAATTGAACCCATAACTTTTGACGCGGAACATAAATTTATATGTAAAAAATTATTCAAAATTATAATAAATAGTAGATTAAACCCATAAGTTTAAAAATATAACAAATTTAACATTAAATTTTTTTAATATACTGAACCCACAGAATGTAAATCCTGGATCCCCATCTGTTATTGAGGGTTTCAATTATGGTATTAATTCGCAAAATGAGTGAATTAACCTTTCGTAATAAATTACAAATTATTCCACTAAAAATCCCTAATTGCACTCATTGGTATAATTTCAAATATTGTTTATTAAATCTTATTTAACTCCACATGTTAAAATTACAAATACCAATCAACCGAATTAAATATGTGACTATTTAATGCACTGATTAATTTAATACTTTATTCATACACTTAACTTATTTCATATTTTCAAGAAAACTTATAAGCAATCATAAAGAGGTATCATCAATCTTAAGGTCGAGATATGAATTCCATCAACTAATTATTATTTCACAAATGTCATTTGTCATCATCCAACCTATCGGGAACATTTTAACTCACAAAATAGTTTCACCCTTTTGATAGATCAAGATAAAAAATAAATTATATTAATCATAATAATTATATCAAGATTAAGAGTATAAGTGCATTTAATAATCTAGAGAAGTTGTTACATAAAATTCAAAACACAAACAATCATCTCTTTTTAGTCCGTTCAATACACGCAAAGCATACTAGCACAAGAAGTTGAAATGCGACCATTCCCATAATCAGGAATAAATTATCTTTAATCTTGTGTTACAATCATACCAATGGATTTGTTCAATTTCCATCTTAATATATAAATTTTATACTTATAAGAACCGATAATTTAATCTTTCGTGTATAAACTAAACTCTATACACTAAATCATCTGCTATATAAGTAAATGATGTTGATATATAACAAGGGTTTTATTGAAGAACAAGAAAAGAAAGAATCAAAAAGGCTAACTGAGAATTGAATGCAATGATCTAGAATGGGGAAGGGG
>JACEIK010009664.1:27267-49286 GCA_018107945.1 Datura stramonium | reverse complement strand
TAAGGGTTAGTCAATCCTATGCCTCAGAACTACCTGCCAACATAGGTATCTTTAGATTATTCGGGACCTCCCTTGTAAGCTTCCCCTGCCCCCAAGGGGCCTTCAGCTTGATATCGATATCATGGTAGTGTCCTTAGCCTTGGCAAGGCTTTGGATGGCTCTGCCCACTTGATCGTGATAGTTGGGACCACGTAAGCTCTATTGTGGTAGTGTCAGTTATAAGACGAGTCTCCCATTGTTCCTCATGATTTTAGTTATGCATGTTCATCAGTCATGACCTGAACGCAAGCCCGGATCATAACACGGGACAAGGAGCCCCGAGAGACTCCAAGTCGACCCATGGCATGAAGATACCATCTAACTCAATCAAGTAAAGAAGAATACTTAACATGTATAACATAGCAGAGACGTAATCATGACATACATAGATTAGAAACGCACTTCATACAAGATAGCTGAATACTACACATAGTCTGAAAACCTCTAACATATTTGATGGGTTGATGGGACAATACCCCAACTAACCCAACAAGTCTAAAAACTAAACGTGAAGAGAAAACTGATATCAACTGGTCCTCGGAGAATGAGGACTCACCAATGAGCTGGATGCTAACTCAGAGAATAGGCTAGTGACGGTGCTAGGATTGAAGATCGGAGCCTGTATCATGAAACGATACAACTTAGAGTATACGGTCAGTACATGGAATGTACCGAGTATGCAAGATAAGTAAAATAGACATTAAAATTACATAAAAGTTCATGAGAGATCGTAAGAGTGGGACAACATGCTCATAACATAAATATCATGCTGCGACATAAGGCTCAAGATTTTCAAAACATTCGTAATCCATTCATTATCATAGTCATAAGAGAAACTTTATAAATCATAACTTGAGCCAAAATATCATAAATTTAGCAATGCATAAAAACATGTGGAGCAATAGGAGGACTCGTTATAACTGACACCATCATGGTAGAGCCTTACATGATGCCCTAACTATCTCGCTCAAGTAGGCAGAGTCGTCCTTGGCTTGCCAGGCAAGGGACGTGCATTATGTGATATCACGAAAGAGGGGATCCATTAACATTGTAATGTATCATTATAAACCTATGTGGCACATAGTTATAGACGCTGGTGTAGTCGTTTGAACACCGGGCTACTCGGTGCTAGACACTGCTCCCAAAAACATGCGCACTAGGCTCATACGTAAATCATGAACATCATTCATGGGATTCATGGCTAAATAAACATTTAAACATTGTTGATCCCCATTTACATATATGTTTATCCATGAATCAAGGGCCCTTTAGTCGGCCAACATCATAAATCGATCAATCATGAAATCCATATCATAAATCATAAATCATTCTTGAACATATGGTCATTGCCCAATACTTTAACATGCTTGAAAATATTCAATTCACTTGAAGACATGATTATAAACATGGGTACCTTGAAAACATGCTTTTCATCATTAATACTTCATCATTCATGAACATTCATTATAAATCTTAACTTTCATAAACTTCTCATAATTGGGCAATTTAAATTTAAAAAGATTGAATCATGATTTTAATGGAAAACAATGTAAAACTTGCCCATGAATCATAGTTCAATAGTAGAAATGCATTTAAATCATACCCATGTAGAGAATTAGGAATTTCATGCATTGGGTTAAAAACCCATAGAATTAACATAGAAAATCTAATGATTTTGACAGATTAGGCATAGGTGTGAAAGGATTCACCCACTCATAACTCTACATACTTGAATAAATATGATTCACTGCTCCTCTGCTTGCTCAAGGAAGATTTGAAGAAGAACTTTAAGGATTAGCCTTGACCACCTCTCTAGACTCTTACTCTTGCATGCATGGGTTTAGAGTAGGCTAGAATCACTTAACCTATCTTAATATATCCTGAAAATAGCTTAAAATACATAGTATAGGACCCTAGAGCATAGGAATGATGAGGATACCCTTAGTAACTTAGCAGAAAATAACTGCTCGTCAGTCCCCACGAGGGAACTAACGAGTCGCTGCCATCAGCCACGAGTCCTTACATCAATCGTTAGGTACACTGTCAAAATCTCACCTGGAACTCATGATGGTCCATCATACGAGTTGTTACCGGTGACCACGACTCGTGGTCACCACTTGTTATCTCCACTGCCTCGATCCCAGATCATCATTTACATGTTGACCACAATCCACCCAATGAATTGTGGTGCCTGACCATGACTCGTGGGGTATATCCGTCAGGTGCACTTCCACTCACACTACCCTTTTTAATTTCCTTGGCCACGGCTGATCTGATGAATCGTGGGGCCTGACCACGATCCGTGGTCATGCCCGTGGTGACCCCATCAATAATTTTTCAACTCAAGCCCGTAACTCACCACGAGTCACCTCACGACTTGTGGTCTTCCCCACATTTCACAGAATGACTCGTTCTGTGACTTGGTGCAGATTTTACAATTCTCTCTGTTTAAACTTTTGGGTCTAATCTTTGGCCTTCTAGGTTATAAAAATATCTCTCCCTTGGGAACATTCGTCTTCGAATGTTGAAAATCCCACAAAAGGCAGAGAAATGCAATCATCATATTCAAATACTAATCATTTAAGCAGAAAACTAACGGAATGACTATCACAGATTCAAACTCTATGGCTGAACTGTATTCATGAATCATATACACATCCACATACATGAAAGAAACTGGGGCACATGAACTGAACATGAAAACTGATTAGAGTTTTAGGGCAAAAACTGATACCTTAAGCTGGAACTGAGCGAGTAGAGAATAAATGTGGGGTATCTATCCATCATGTCTGCTTCAGCTTCCCATGTAGCTCCCTCAACATGATGATTACTCCATAAAACTTTAACTAAAGCTACTTCCTTGTTCCTTAGCCTTCGAATCTAACGATCCAGTATTTCCACCGGAACCTCCTTATAACTAAGGCTGTCTCTCACACCAACACTGTCCACCGGGACAACTAGAGCTGAATCACCCAAACACTTCTTTAAGAGCGATAAATGAAAAACAAGATGCATAGAAGCTAATTCTGAGGGCAACTCCAATTCATATGACACCTTGCTAACCCGTTTCACAATTCGGTAGAGGCCAACATAACGGGGTCTGAGTTTTCCTTTCTTTCCTAACCGCATCACTCCCTTCATGGGAGACACCTTTAGAAACACCCAATCATCCACTTTGAACTCGAGTTCTCTCCTTCTCACATCTGCATAGGACTTTTGGTGACTTTGAGTCATTTTCAAACTGTCCAGTATGAGATGAACCTTCTCCATAGCCTCATGGACTGAATTTGGTCCTATCATCGCAGCTTCACCAATTTCGAACCAACCAATAGGAGATCTACATCTCCGCCCATAGAGAGCCTCAAACGGAGCCATCTGAATACTGGAATGGTGGCTGTTATTTGTATGCAAATTCGATAAGAGGCAAATGATTATCCCAACTACCTTGAAGTCAATCACACATGCCCTCAACATGTCCTCGAGAGTCTGAATTGTCCGCTCCATTTTGCCATCCATTTGCGGGTGAAATGCTGTGCTGAGCTTAACCTGAGTACCTAGTCCTTTTTGGAACGACCTCCAAAATTGAGAGGTAAATTGGGTACCTCTATCTGATATGATAGAAAAAGGCACTCCATGCAACTGAACTAGCCCTCAGATGTGTGTTTGGCATAATCCTCTGCCGAATCCGTGGTTTTAACCAGTAGAAAATGAGCGGCTTTGGAAAACCTGTCTACAACAAGCAAAATGAAGTCATATTGTCGTCGAGTGTGAGGCAACCCTATGATGAAGTCCATATTGATTTCTTCCCACTTCCAAGTAGGAATACTGATATCCTGAAGTGCACCTCTCGGTCTCTGATGCTCAACCTTTACTTGCTGATAGTTTGGACACTTAGCTACAAACTCCGTGATGTCCTTCTTCATGCCATTCCACCAATAGACTTATCGTACGTCACAGTATATCTTGGTGGCACCTAGATGCATTGAATATCTAGAACCGTAAGCCTCATGCAACATCCAATTTTGCAAATCATCAATATCCGAAACACATAAGCAACCCTAGTATCGAAGCACATTATCTCCCCCTTTGGAGAAGACCTCTACCTTATGATTTTGAACAACTTCTTTTAACTTTACCAAAATGAGGTCTTCGTCTTTTCTAGATTTTACATCGGTCACCAAGGATGATTCTAATATGTTCTAAACAATAACCCCGCCATCAGTCGAATCAACCAACCGAACTCCCAACCTTGCAAGTCGGTGCACGTCTTTCACCATCTCCTTCTTTCCCTCATCTACATGGGACACACTTTCCATTGAGAGCCTACTAAGTGCGTCCGCTACTATATTAGCCTTGCCTGGGTGGTAAAGCACACTCATATCGTAATCTCAAGTAGCTTTAACCACCTCCTTTGCCGAAGATTGAGATCCTTATGGGTAAACGTATATTGTAAACACTTATGGTCCGTAAACACATCCACGTGGACCTCATACAAATAGTGTCTCCATATCTTTAAGGCGAATACCACCGCGGCTAATTCAAGATCATGGGTCAGGTAATTCTTATCATGAACTTTCAGCTGTCTAGAGGCATATGCTATAACTTTTCCGTGCTGCATCAATACACACCCAAGTTCGATCCTTGAAGCATCACAATACACCATGAACCCATCGGTACCCTCGAGTAAGGTCAACACTGGTGCTGAGGTGAGTTGAGTCTTCAACTCTTGGAAGCTCTTCTCACAAGCCTCCGACCATAGGAATTTCACCTTCTTTTGGGTCAATTAGGTCAAGGGTGCTGTAGTAGATGAGAAACCTTCAACAAATCTTCGATAGTAGCCGGCTAAACCCAAAAAGCTCTGGATATCTGAAGGATTCACCAATCTAGGCCAATTCTTCATCGGTCTAGGCTAATTCTTCATTGCTTCTATTTTCTGAGAGTCCACCTTTATGCCCTCACTTGATACCACATGGCCCAAAAACGTCACGGAGTTCAACCAAAACTAGAACTTGCTGAATTTGGCATATAATTGGTGATCCATGAGAGTCTATAGAACCACTCTCAAATAAGCGACATGCTCCTCCTCGCTCCGAGAGTATATCAAGATGTCATCAATAAACACAATCACGGACATATCTAGGTATGGATTGAACACCCAGTTCATCAAGTCCATAAAAGCTTCGGGAGTATTCGTTAGTCTAAAAGACATAACTACAAACTCATAATGACCATACCGCATCCTGAAGGCTGTCTTCGGGATGTCACTCTCCCGAACTCTAAGCTGATGGTACTCGGATCTGAGATCTATCTTTGAGAAACATTTGGCACCCTAGAGCTGGTCAAATAAATCATCAATCCTGGGTAGAGTATACTTGTTCTTGATGGTGACCTTGTTCAGTTGCCGATAATCAATACACATATGAAGGGAACCATCTTTCTTCCGGACAAAGAGAACTGGTGCACCCCACAGGGTCTTGCTTGGTCTGACGAAACCCTTATCCAAAAGATCCTTAAATTGCTCCTTCAACTCTTTTAGCTCAGCTGGAGCCATTCTGTTAGGAGGAATAGATATAGGATGTGTGTTAGGAAGAAGGTCAATACCAAAATCAATTTTCCTCTCGGGAGGAACACCCAATAAATCATCAGGGAACACTTCAGGATACTCACATGCTTCCGAAACTGACTGGAGAGTCGGGGTCTCAAACTCAACATCCTTAACCCTAATTAGATGGTACACACAACATTTGGAAATCATCTTCCTGCACTTAATATAGGAAATAAAATGACCTATAGGCACGACCAAACTACCCATCCACTCTAGGAATGTCCCACTTGGAAATCATAACTCTACTGCCCGGGTTCTACAATTAACAGAAGCATAACATGCATACAACCAATCCATGCCGAGGATAATATCAAAGTCAATCATGGCTAACTCTACTAGGTCTGCAGAGGTGAATTTATGAAATACTGTGATCGGGAAACTACTATAGACCCGCTTAGCTACAGCTGATTCACCAATAGGAGTAGAGATCAAGAATGACCTATAGGCACGACCGAACTACCCATCCACTCTAGGAATGGCCCACTTGGAAATCATAACTCTACTGCCCGGGTTCTACAATTAACAGAAGCATAACATGCATACAACCAATCCATGCCGAGGATAATATCAAAGTCAGTCATGGCTAACTCTACTAGGTCTGCAAAGGTGAATTTATGAAATACTATGATCGGGCAACTACTATAGACCCGCTTAGCTACAACTGAATCACCAATAGGAGTAGAGACCGAGAATGGTTCTGATAAAATTTCGGGACTGACTCCAAAGATACTAGAAATATAAGGTGTCACAAAATACAAAGTAGATCCTGGATCTAACAAAGCATAGGCCTCCAGGTGAAACAGTCGTAACATACCAGTAATCACATCCGGTGAATTCTCCTGCTCCTGGCGCGAGGCGAGGACACAAAATCTATTTTGGCGCTACCCGCCACCCCCACTAGTAGATGCCCCCTTCGGAGCTGAGCGTGCTGGAGCTGCTGCTGACCTGGTGGTTTATGCACGACCTCTATCATCATCCTGTCTAGCAAATGGACACGCTCGACGCATTGTGGTCGGATCTACTGCACCCATAACAAATATCTAAGCCGAGCAAGCACTCCCCGACATGAATCTTGCCACACTTTCGCAGTCTGGAAAGGTGCGTTCTACCTGCATGCTCCTCTAATCCCTCGAATCTGAGGTCCTGCTCCTCTGATCACCCTTAGGTATGGATGGAACACTGGCTGATGATGGTGCTGGAGCTAGTGACCTACTGCTGAATCTGAGGGCGGTGACCACTGTCGGAACTTTGCTGAGTAAACCCATAGATATCTGTCCGGGCCCTTTTGGCCTCTCTCTCCCTCATATGTGCCATCTCCATCTGCTGGGCGTACAAGACTATCTAAGGGAAATCCATATCCTGGTGGAGCATACGGTCCTGCAACCTTTGTCCAAATAACCTCTGGTCAACCACTAACTGTGGGGCGTACTTTGATAAGTGGGTGAACTCAAGGGCATACTCCTGCACCGTCATCCTCCCCTGATTAAGGTTCACGAACTCGGCCACCTTCAACTCCCTCATCTCATGAGGGAAGAATCGATCTAGGACCGCAATATGAAACTCCTCCCAAGTAACAGGGCCTGCTCCGGTGACCTTACTATCTTTTCGCTGCTTGAGCCAGATGTGTGCGACCCCTTTCAACTGATATGAGGCCAACTCTGCACACTCAACTCCATTTACCCCCATGACCTGGGTGATCTTCACAATCTCATCAATGAACTCACGCGGGACCTCATCTACTTTTGACCCAAGGAACTCTGGCGGGTTCATTCTCAAGAAATATCTAACTCGAGTTGCTGCTGCATTTCCATTTTGTGGTCTATGAGCCACTGCCTGCTTGTTGACTTGAGTGGTCAAGGCTTGCGCTAACATCTAAATAGCTACCCGGAACTCAGCATGGGCAATCAGCTCTGGTGCATGGTGCTCCTGGACTGGTGGGGCCCTCTGGTGTCTATAATCAGATTGACCCATTCTATCCTGCTTGTTCTGTCGTTCCATATCCTTCAACTTTTCTGCCTCAATCTGCTGGGCATGAACGATGAGGCTTGAGAGGTCAATGTCCTTAATGAGCATCGTAATCCTGCACTCCTTAAGTACCTGGTTTGATACCCCATTGATGAATTTAAGAATGCGAGCCCTTGGATCGACTACCATCTATGGAGCATTCCTCGACAACCGAGTGAAGTCCAATGCATATTCCTCCACTGTCCTATTACCCTGCTTTAAATTCATGAACTCTGTGACCTTAGCCTCCCTCAACTCCAGAGGGGAAAATCTATCTAGAAATGTTGTGGCAAACTCATCCCACTCTACTGGTTCTGCTCCTGCTGGTCTCCCTTCCTTCCATTGGTCGTACCAAATCTGAGCCACCCCTTTCAACTAGTAGGCAGCTAGATCAACACTCTCTGTGGAATTACCACCCATAATCCGGGTGATCTTCCACACCTCATCTATAAACTCCTATGAAAGGTTGGAGGGTTCATTCGGGTGAAGTCCCAAACCCTAGAAGCTACCGTGGACCCATTTGTATTCACCAGAACCACCTGCTGGTTCACTTAGTTAGTCGCTATCTGAGCCAGCAGCTGGATTGCCACTCGAAATTCTGCTGAGGACACTTGGTTGTCCTGAGGGGCTGTTGGAGCTGGTGGGGCAGGTTGGGCATTGCCAACCCTTTTTCCGTTTCCTTGTTTGGAGGCATAGTTTCACTAAAACAAATAGAGCACGAGTTAGGAGGACATTTTTGGAATTAGACTTCAACGCATGATAATGAGTACGAACAAAAGGGAGTTTTCCTAATAACGTCTTGTAGCCTCCTGTCATAAGTGTGTAATGCTTCACACCCATGAAAAAGACTCTACTCGACGCAACTTTCAGACATCCTAGGATACTCTAAACCTAGGGCTCTGATACCAAGTTTGCCAAGACCCAAGTCCACACCCTGGCCGAGACATGGTACTTGGTCCCACAAGTGACCCCAAGCTAACCCATGGTCTATCATTACACTGGTAAACTGAGAAATCATTAGCGAAAGCTTTATATAACCAATAATGTATTCAATTGCTGAAAGTTTAAACATGTCTGGAAATAATACTACACATTTGTGTTTGAAAGACATTACTAACTAATGAGTTGCTGGGTCAAGCCAACTCTAAAGTCTAGCAGAAAAGAACTAACTAAAAAGCAAATAACGTCCTGGGATGATGAGGACTCACCAAACGGAGTGCTACTACTGGAATCACCGAGAAGAACTACTGTCGATGCTGGGACTAAGAACCTGCGCCTGTATCATAATACGATACAATATGGAAAGTATGCATCAGTACTTTGAATGTAATGAGCAAGTGAGGGATACAATAAACATGAAAGAATAAGTAACTGTGTTGAAATAACATGAAATGACCAACTAAAATCTGTAAACTGATAATGCTGAACCATAACTGATATGGTCAATAATGACCCTGGCTGATGGTCATAAACATATCCTGGAACTGAGATACTGAACTGAGCTAAACTGAACTGTACTGAACTAAACTAACTGAATTGACAAGTGGGAGAGACTATAACCGACATATAACCACGTGAGCTAAACGTGGAATTCGATATATATGTCCCATTGATAGGATCCAATATACCTTGCCAGAGTATAAAGGCATGAACTGGGTGATCACAAATCTGGGGCCTGATGGGCCAATAACCTATGGTGGCAATATAGTTCTGGGAATCTAGGTGCACTGGAACCCCGATCCGCTTGGTGCTAAGTACTACTCCTACTGGATAATCCTAAATTGACTACTAAGCTGATAGGTCAAAGCTGGGGCCCAAGACTAAGTCAGAAATACTTATATGGAAGTACCTTGAGAGTCTTATCGGACCAGAAAACTATAACTGGTGTTCTAAGACTGGCCAGAGCTGCTTATCTGGAAGCGTCGTAACCGTCTATAGAACTAACTGATATCTTATAACTGATAACTGAGATATGATAACTGGGAGGCATTACTGACACCACAAGAACTGACTATAGTCAAACTGATCAGCTGACATTTCTGAAGAATCTGGAAGGTACTAGAATTCTAACTGAGATTTAGCATGCAACTGAATGAGAATTCATATGATAATAATAACATGGGAATTTCAACACTGATAGAGTCAAGCAAATTTATATCTAATAAATTATGCAAGACCCACATTATTGCATTCAAGAACTAGGGATAAAATCATCATAATTCATGTAAGGAGATAATGACCAGAATTATTACAAATTACAACCCTCAATACTCAAGAGAATTATAAAAGGAAGACATTCCACAATTTACTAACGATTTAACCGTAATAGTGAACTTCAGGGCTAGAACTGATAAGAAATTTATGGAAGGGTTTTGGGACACAAGGGAAGAACAATCCCCTTATTGAATTTCCACATACCTGGAGTCGAAATGCTTGAAATGGATCTAGAGAATCTGGGGAGAAAACTTGATAGCCCTAGCTTGCTCTGAGAGAACTGGCAGGAACTTCTTTGCTCTGAAGATTGAGAGTTGAGCGAAATGAGAGGGACTTAGTAGATTACCCCTTTAATTATCTCTAACACATGCCCTAAAACGACATAGTTTAGAGATTAAAATAGCTGGAAGTTATGAAAATACCCTTGGAGCATCGCAGGAAAGAAACCTACTACTAGTCCCCACGAGGCACTCCACGAGTCATGGGGTTGGGAAGGACTCGTGGTGCCAAGTCATCGCCACGTCTGGAAAATCCCCAAAATTCCTCTCCTGACCAATGGATGACTTCACGAGTCGTCAGGAGACCTAACGACTCATGACATCTTCTGTTGTCACTGAACTAAAATTTCTCCTTTCGCCTTCACGACTGGTCACGATTAGTCTTTACTTGTCCTAACTACTCATCCCCTTCTCTCTTCGTCAGCACTGCCTTGGGGTTAAGCTTCTCTGGGACTCCTCCGACGACTAATACAATGAGTGATTTCTTGACCTAACGACTCATTGTGTCCATTGTTACCACTGAAACCTTTAGTATGAGCTTCCACTCGATGACTCATCATGACTACTCGTTACTTGACCCAAGGAGTCGTCATGTGGGTCGTTACCCCTGGGCTCCAAGATGAAAATTCACTACTTCAAGCCACGAGTTTGACCACGACTTATCTAGTCACTTGACGAGTCATTCCATAGCTTGTTCTGTGGAAAAAAATTTCTGTTTCATCCAGGTTTTTCACCCAAGGTCTGAGTTTGGTCTATGAAAGTTTTGGGGTGTTACAAGTAGGAGGTACCAACAATAGTTTTGAAATATTTTCATATCTCATAGTGTTACTTTTAGAGGTGCGTGAAGTTCTCTGCATACAACTTCTTAATGGTTTACTTGAGGTACTTGCTTAGGTAAAATATCATACTGTAATAATTCCTTTCTATTAACTGTTTACAAATTCTAGTTGGTGAAAGGATGGTCTTAACAAGCAAAGAACATTAGTCTCTTTAGACTAAAGAAAGATTAATAATAATCTAGAAACTTAATTTTGGTAGTCAGGGTCCTAAACTTACTTAATGTCACGACCCGAGTGTACACTCTGGCCAAGAAACGGTACTTGGTGCCACAAGTAACCCCAAGCTAACCCATGGTCTAACATTGAATTGGTAAACTAAGAAAACATAAGCAGAAGCTTTATAAAAATAATTATCCAAGAAATACTAATTTGAAAAGATTAAACATATCTGAAAACAATACTAAAAAATTGTGTCTGAAAGCCAACTACTAACTGATGAGTTGCTGGGACAAGCCCCCAACTAACTCTTAAGTATAACTGAATAAAGAACTACTGAACAAATAATCATCGTCCTCAGAAGATGCGGACATACCAAATGACCCTACTACTGATATCGTTGGAGGGAAACTACTGATGATGTTGAGACTAAGAACCTACGTCTGTATCAAAATAAAATACAACATAGAAAGTATGCGTCAGTACTTGGAATGTACTGAGTTAATGAGATATACAATAAGAATGAAAAAATAATAAGCACTGAATTGAAATAACATAAAATGATCAACTGATACTGAATATTGATAAAAGCTGAGCTATAACTAATATGGTCAATATTGACCCTGACTAACGTCATTAACATGTTCTGGAACTGAGTGACTTAATTGAGCTAACCTGAACTGAACTGAAGCTGTACCGGCAAGTGGGAGAGTCTATAACCGACATATAACCACGTGAGCTAAACATGGAGTTTGATGTATACACCCTATCAGAGAAAGCCCACTGTAACTTTCCAAGGTATAGTGGCTGAGTTGTATGATCAAAAGTCTAGGGCCTGATGGGCCAATAGCGTATGGTGGCAACGTAGTTCTGGGAACTTGGGTGCGCTGGAACACCGGTCCGCTTGTTGCTAAGTACTACTCCCACTGGATAGTCCTAACTTGACTACTAAGCTAATAGCTAGAGATTGGGGTCCTGGACTAAGTCAGAAATACTTATCTAGAAGTAACCTAAGAGTCTGTAGGATCGGTAACTGAAAACTAGTGCTCTAAGACTGGTCAGAGCTTCTAATCTAGAAGCGTCGTAACCATCTAAAGAACTAACTAATAACTGATACTTCTGGTTCTAAGACTGGTTATAGTTGCTTATCTAAAAGCGTCGTAACCGTCTAGAGGACTAACTGATATCTAAAACTAGGGAGTATTACTGAACTGAATCCTAAAATAATTAACTATCGTCAAACTGATCAGCTGACTTACTGTAAGATACTGAAAAAGGCTAATTGCTAACTGACACTGAACTAACATTCAGATTAACTGAGAATTCAAAGACTGATAGAGTCAAGCAACATTAATATCTAATCAACTATGCAAGACCCAATTTACTGCATTTATAGAATTAGGGATAAAATCATTTCACATGAAGAAATAGTAACATGATCACTAAGTAGTAGAAACATAGCAAGAATACATAGGGACAACAATCCACAAGAATTAATTAGGATCTAGCTACGAATTTACCTTACTCAAAACTTCAGGGCAAGAACTTATAAGAAATTTCAGAAGGGTTTTGGGGCATAAGGGAAGAACAATTCCCTTGTTGAATTCCCACGTACCTTGTGTAGAAATCCCAAATAAAAACCCTTGAGAAATTTGAGAATAAAATTGAAGCCCTTGCTCCTGCTCTGTGCTTCCTGACTGAGTTTCTACGTTCTGACTTTGAGAGGATGAGAGGAATAAGAGAAAACTGTTGACTACTCCCTGAATCCCTTTGAAAAATAACCTAAACGACATTGTTTTGGGATTAAAAAGGTGGGAAGTTATAAAAATTCCCCTGAAAAAATCTGGAAAATTGCCCGATAGGGACCAATGGGTCACAAAATGAGTCGTTGGTTGATACCATGACATGTTGGGACCAGTCGTTGGTCCTGGGCCTGAAAGATGGGCTCACTTGAAATGGACCACAGAAGGGAACCATGACTCGTTGGATG
The DNA here is from genome assembly GCA_018107945.1 of Datura stramonium. Lineage (NCBI taxonomy): Eukaryota > Viridiplantae > Streptophyta > Magnoliopsida > Solanales > Solanaceae > Datura > Datura stramonium. Next base: position 36,161 of record JACEIK010009664.1, on the reverse strand, counting down.
GAACAATGGGTCATTGGTTCCTCTCGTGGTGATTAACAGGAAAAGCTTAGACCCTCGGCTATGGATGACTCAATGACTCATTGGTAGAACCAACGGGTCATTGTGTCTGCTTGTGGTCAACACTGCTTGGACATGAAATCTAGCGACAGGTGGAAATGACGGCTCGTTAGAGGTGACGAGTCATTGGTTTCACTCGTTGCTTCTGGGAGATGTCTGACAGATTTCTGGACTTGGGATGCAACAAATGATAGGATGACTCGTTACTCCTTCCAACGGGTCTTCCTATGCCTCGTTGGTCCCTGAAAGGAAATTCTGTAGAGCTGACAATGACTCATACAATGACCTGTTAGAGGTGACAACGATACGTTGTCTGGGTCATTCTGTGACAAAAATTTTCTAGTTTCCCCTATTTTTTCATGCAAAGTCTAAGTTTGTTCTAGAAAAATTTTATGGTGTTACACTTAATTAGTTATATTAGCTAACTAATCTTCTAGATCCTAATACAGTATATAGGGACTTGTTTGTATCTGACTAGTTTGGTGGGATTTGTTGTTCTGATATATGTTTCACTGGTCATTTGTTGTGCTTAATTATATTTGTCCTTGCACATTTAAACCACTTTTTCTTAAAATAGGAATGGATAAAAGTTGGTTGAATATTAGAAATAGAGTTGACAAAAGGTATATTGCTGGAGTTGACAACTTTCTTAATTGGGCATGTGGTCAACCAAGGGCGAGCACTATGATTCGTTCTCCTTTTAAAGGGTGCATGAACACTGTGTTCAAGCTAAGGAATGATGTTAGAGGAGACTTATTCCAGAAGGGTTTCTAGGTTTCTTATAAATTGTAGGACTTGCATGGAGAAGTGTTAGTTAGAGATGAAAATTCTAATGTTTCTTGCAATGATGAAGTACAAGATGATAGCGATGTAGAGGATGATATTACTGAAATGATTCATGATGCTTGTGGACATACAAATATGGAGGATATTAATAATTTTCCGGAGAACAATGAAGAGCCCAATATGCATGCAGGAAAGTTCTACAAATTGTTGGAAGATGCTCAGATAGAACTTTATCCTGGTTGTAAAAAAGTCTCAAAGTTGCCTTTTATAGTTAAGCTTCTTCACTTGAAGTGCCTAAACCATTGGACGAACAAATCGATGGATGAACTATTGAGCTTCTTTAAAGAAGTTCTTCCAGAGGAATCATTTGTACCAAATTCTTTCTATGAAGCAAAGAAAGTTCTCCAAGACCTAGGCTTGGGATACACCAAAATAGACGCATGTCAGAATGATTGTATTTTCTATTAGCGTGAGTATGCCATTGCCCAATTGCAACGACCGGTAAATCATTATGAAGGAAAAAGGACTTAGAACTCTCGAGAAAAACTAGAATCTTCAGAACATGGTTGTGAAATGAGAAAAGTGTTAAAAAGATATTTTTGGGGGAGCTACTGATTTCGGAGGACCGCTGCAGAGAGACTGTGGCGACGGACGGAGTCTTACCATAATGGAACAAGGAATTGACCACCGAATCTATTGTAATAGTGTCCTGATCACTGTAGCGGGTCCACTGCTGCGAAAATACGGCCACTGCAGCGGACAATGGGAATCAAAAAGTGGGTTTAAGAGAAATTTCTGGGGTTATACACCATTATTTTCGAAAGCACGATCAGAAGGGTTGGAAGGCGATTTTTTCCTCTAGAGAAATGAATTCCTCTCCCAAGGTAAGACTCTTGATCCCCTATCTCAATAATGGATAATTGTTGACTCTAGAATTCATAGAGAACCTTCAATTGTGGAAATTTAGGATTGAGGAACCCTAGGTTGATAGACTAGGGCTAGATCATAGGGAGTTAATGGGGTGATGGGATTACAAATTTGAGGACTAATGATCATTCCCCGAGGTTTACTTGCTAGTGAACGTAGGTTATGCAGGAATTGATGCCTAAACTAGGTGGAATGGGGATTTGTACCTTAAAGAATGCCCTGAAGGAAAGAGTTTGAACTTCTAAGACCCCTTTTTCGAAGAGTAAAGTATAACATTGCTCTATATTGTTGTTGTAGATTTCAAACTTTGTGAGGCATTGAGAAAGGGCAAGACTCCTGTGGAGTAGCTAACATTCCATACCCAAAAATCAAGGTAGGTTATGGTTTAAGGGATATAAGCTTTATTAATAGCATGTAAATTTTATGCTTTAATGATATATGATTGGTATGTAGACATTACCTGTTATGAAGCTTTACTATTAAATGAACTGTAGAAGTAATATGGATATGACGTGATCTGTGCATTGTTATGAAATTGTGTTAAATTATTAAGTGAAGTTCCTTTGCATTGCAATTGAGATGTTTGATGGTTTGTACTTATGCAAGTGAGAAAGTAGATTACAAAATCATGAGTGTTTAAAGAATTAACACTGTATAGTCAGTCGAATGTGAATGGTTAAGGATAGTAACAATATCCTAAGATGAGAGGCTCGTGCCCGAGAGGAGCATCCGGGTAAGCAATATTGGTTGAGTGGCTCGTGTTTGAGGAGAGAATCCGGGTGAGCGATATTGGTTGAGTGGAAATGGGTACCATGCCGGTACAACACATGAATTTCTAGAGTCCCCTGCAAGTCAAGACTGGAAGGACATAAATAAGACCCTCTAGCATGTGTGCACAACAATTTTGATGACGGACTGTTTATGGTGATATGTCAGAGGCATGTGCCTGAAATGTCACCATTTTTTTAATTTTATAGTATGTTTGTAATCATGTTAAAGTCTTGGAATGAGTATGTACTAAGTGGTTGAGTTGAGTTGGTGATCCTATAATTGTAACTTGAATGAGAAAAGTGAGAAAAGATCCTAAGTGTGATATGGTGTGACGACTAAAGATGCTGAGTTGATCTTTCTATGATGAAATGCTTTAACCTGGATGTTGAGATAAGTTTTTATTATTTGATTTCAACACTTGGTGTTATATCTAAATGAAATATAGAGTGTGTGAACTAATGAAAATTGTGAGCTGAAGAAGGTGCAGCTAAGTCGAGCTACTGCCTCGAGCAGTATCGCTGTAGTGGAACTTATTCCACTGTAGTGAGACCGCTGTAGCGATCAAGAGACCACTGCAGTGATCAAGTGTCACGATTCGAACGTACACTCGGATCGTAGACACGAGATAAGGAGCCCCGAGAGATGCCAAGTCAACCCATGGCATGAGCGTACATCTAATTCAATCACATAATCATAAGACTCAACATAAGAAAACATAAACATGTCATAACAATGAAAAAAAGGCAATACATGACCCATACATGATGGCTAAATACAACATATAGTCTGAAAAACCTCTAATCATGAAAGACGGGCTGATGGGACAACTCCCTAACTAACCCAACAAATCTGAAACTGAAGGAAAAGCATGGAGTCTCAAGATATGACCCTCGGAACATGAGGACTCACCAAATAAGCTGATAACTATCTCGGAAGCACTACTGAGGAGGGTGAGCCTGACAACCGGGTCCTGTATCATGAAATGATACAACATAGAAAGTATGAAGTCAGTACTTGGAATGTACTGTTTATGAAAGGTAAGTAAAATGGACATTTAAAATATAGAAATCTCATAAATAATCATAAGAGTTGTACATCATGCTCATACCATAAATATCGTACCATAACATAAGGCTCAAGGTTTTTAAAATATTTGTAATGCAATCGTAATAATAATCGTAAGAGAAAAGCCTTGTTTAAATTGACTTGAGCCCATATACATAATCATAAACATGCATAAATCATGAGGAAGTGTGGGATATTCTCTTAACCGACATATCCCATATGAGCACACATGAAGCCCCACTTGTAACCCTAGTCGGGATGGTGTCCGTACCTTGCCAAAGGTTGAACCATGAAAGTGTGATATCACCATGAAAATTTTCATTTGGGCCGGGGAAAGAACCTAGGGTGGCATCCCATAGGATGTCCCAACATACCTACGGTGGCATGTAGTTTAGGAGATCCGGGGCAGAACCTAGGCCCCGAACCTACTCGGTGTTCAATACTACTCCCAAAATATATATAGTGCTAATAGTATAACATACATGAATTCATGGGCTATCTAAATCATGATAATCATAAATATACTTGTACATATGTGAACTAGCTATGAAACGAGACCTGAGGAGTAATATTGTAAATTCATAATTCAAATCGTAAATCATGTTGGGTTCGTAAATATCATCATTTGAAGGGAAGATCATAAATAGATTCATCATGGGGCATGCATGATTAGGCTTAAACAAATAAAACTTCCAAATCAATAATATTATAACTAATTTAAATCACAAAAGATAATACAACCCATGAAAGAAGCTGAAACAACGGGTGGAAACCACAGCCCCTTGAAGCTTACAACGAGCCATGGTGAGGCTCGTGGAATGGGAGTGCAGAGTTTTAGAAGAAGGTAACAATGAACGAAGGAACGGTCCGTTAAAGCTTAGGACGATCCATCCCGTGTGTCCATGGTACGATTCCGAGAAAGGGCTTTCAACAGGTTTTCAATGAAGAGACAGGACGGGTCGTGGGTTGCTTCCACGACCCGTTGATACTACCTATGGGTTCTGTCCAGCTAGTTTTCAGGGCAAGTTCATTAAGGGTATTTTTGACTTTTCCATGCTTTTAGATCCTAAACTACGTCATTTTGGATATTTTTTGAGTGTGATAAAATGAGTTAAGTCCTTTATGCATGCCCATTCTCATACAAGAACTTTAGAGAGATTTTTGGGAGAATCAAGGTCTTCTTCCCCAAGTTTCCATAAATTTCTTTGTGGGTACTCAAGGAACCTTGAAATCAGCCCATCCCCAGGTATGTAGGGTTTTAATGGGTGTCTTCATTCCACACCCATGCCCAATTCCTATCAATTAGTGTTAAATTATGAATGGTCAAATATGGGATTTTGATCAGTTACATGATTCTTATATTTCTATTCATGGGTATGATTAGATTGAGTTGATATTGACGATTCACGAAGCTTGGGCGGATTCTAACTTATTTTTCTTATAATTTTTTTTTTCTAAAATTGAATCTAAAACGCCATGGGTGAATAGTTCATAGAAGAGGTGATTTGTGATACGTGTGTAGTGATGATGAAATAAATGACGAAAAACACGTTTCTAAAACTACCCATGATTGTATTGATGCTTCAAGGTGAATTGAATAAATCCAAGTATGATAAAGCTTTGTGTGATGCCCACATGATGTTTTAAAGTAATGATTTTACCTGATATAAGCTTACCACACGGTTTGAAATGAATTTTCCTTAACTCTTATTATAAATTCTACCATGTGGTATGTTTCAAAGTAAAAAGCCTCCTATATGCATGAAATCGTGATTGAGATGTGTGTCAGTATAAGCTTTGTTGATAGAAAATGTTAAGTTTCATTTATATATGATGTTGAGTCTATGCATGATGTTATTATGAGCTTTGTCAATAGACAATGTTGAGCTTCGTTTCATACGATGTTGAGTTATGCATGGTTTCATATTGAGCTTCATCAATAGACGATGTTGAGCTTCATTATATACAATGTAGAGCATTGCATGTCTTTGGGAGAAGAGTCTAGCACCGAGCGGGTTAAGGGTCGACTACCCTATGCTTCAGAACTACGCGCCAACATAGGTTGATACTTATGCATTATTGGGACCTCCCTTGTGAGCTATCACCAACCTGATTGTTCTTTGAGCTTGATATCGATATCTTGGTAGCGTCTATCTCCCTGACAAGGTTATGGGCAACTCTTCCCACTTGAGTGTGATAGTTGGGACCACGTAAGCTCTATCGTTGTATGTCAATTAAGTGATGAGTTTCCCACGGTCTATATCATCCATATTTGCATTTTTATTACTCATGATGAATACCTTATGCATGCATTTTCTAAAAGTAAAGTTTGACTCATTGTTCAGCTTTTGATATAAATGTTATGTTCATCTTTGAGTCATTCGAGTAAGTCATAATATTCTAAACCCATGCATTATCATGTATAATATGAGTATGATTTCATAATGAATGCATGTAGTCTTCTTCTTATCCTTAAAATCTTGATATATGTATAACTTGCCTAAACGAATTTAAGTTACTTTCGCGGTTTTACTTACCTTGCATATTCGGTACATTCCACATACTGACCGCAAACTTTCTATGCTGTATCGTTTCATGATATAGGGTCTGTATCTCAGGCTTGTCCTCATCCTTAGTCCATCTCAGCTTACACTATTAGTTCATTGGTGAGTCCTCATTTTCAGAGGGCTATTTGACAGACTTTTATGTTATCTTGAGTTTCAACATTGTTCGGGTTAGTTGGGGATGTTGTCCCATCAACCCATCGTATATAGTAGAGGCTTTCAGACTAGTATTTAGTACTCAACTCTTGTATACGTCCAGTATCTATTGATGTTATGCTATGGTTAATTGTATGTATGTGCCATTGGTCGACTTGGGGTCTCTCGGGGTCCCTTGTCCCGTGTCTATGATCCGGGCCTTCATTCGGGTCATGAAAAACTTGGTATTAGAGCAATAGGTTTGATTTGTCCTAGGGAGTCTGAAAGCCGTGTTAGGTAGAGTCTTTCTCATAGGTGTGAAGCGCGCACTTATGACGAAGAAGCTACTAAACGTCTTAGGAAATGTTCCCTTCTTTCATGATCTATGTCATGCAATGAAAAAAAAGCCTTTCTATCCTTCTAATTCGTGTTATTAGCGATTGAAAAATCATGGCTTCTAGGAGGATTAATGGAGGTGGTGAAGGCCACGATGAGGGAAACGGTTATGGGCACCAGCCATCCCCACCAGTTCAGGAGCCCCAGGCATCGAAACCAGCCGCTCACGCTGAGTTCCAAGCTGCCATCTAGATGTTGGCACAGGCCTTGACTGCTCAGGTCAATCAGCAAGCCGTTGCACATGTTCCTCAGAACGGCGTGATTTCAAAGGTAGTTGGGATGATCATTTGCCCTTGATCGAGTTAGCCTATAATAATAGTTATCACTCTAGTATCCAGATGGCACCGTTCGAGGCTATTTATGAGAAAAGGTGTAGATCGCCCATTAGTTGGTTTGAGGTTGGTGTGGAAGCTATAATAGGACCTGATTCGGTTCATGAGGCCATGGTAAAGGTCCAGTTGATAAGGGACCAGTTAAAAACCGCTCAGAGTCGTCCGAAATCATATGCTGATGTGAGGAGAAGGGATCTGGAGTTTGATGTAGATGACTGGGTATTTCTAAAGGTATCTCCCATGAAGGGGGTCATGCGGTTCGGAAAGAAAGGGAAAATCAGTCCCCGCTATGTTGGTTCCTATCGGGTTGTAAGGAGAGTTGGTAAAGTAGCTTATAAGTTGGACTTACAATCGGAGTTGTCCTCGGTTCACCCCATTTTTCATGTGTCACTTTTGAAGAAGTGTTTGGGTGATCCAGCCTTGGTAGTTCTGGTAGACAGCATTGGAGTGAAAGACAGCCTCAATTATGAAGAAATTCCCCTTGAAATCTTGGATCGTCAGGTTTAGAAGTTGAGAAACAAAGAAGTAGCTTTAGTTAAGGTTTTATGGAGAAATCAGCATGTTGAGGGAGCTACATGGGAAGCTGAAACGGACATGATGGCCAGATATCCACATTTGTTCTCTACCGGCTCGGTTCCGACTTGAGGTATCAGTTTTTCCCTATGATTTCTATCTAGTTTTCATGTTCAGTTCATGTGTGCAAGTTTCTTTTATGTGTATTAATGTGTATGTGAAGCATGAGATTAGTTCAGCTATATGGTTTTTCGGAGGTAGTCATTCCGAGAAAATTTTGGTTAAAATAATCAGTATATGGCTATGAAAAATTATATGTTTCTATTTGTTGCTTGTTTCTAACATTCGAGGATGAATTTTACCAAGGGGGAGATATTGTAATACCCCGAAAGTGCTTAGGAGTAGACCTGGGAAGCAAAAATACAAAACTGTTGAAAGTCGAGAAAAAGGTTGCAGAACGAAAGGTACCACGACCCGTGGTAAGTAACCACGGGCCATCGTTTGTGGTCGTGGGTTAAGGAGTTTAGTGCCAGGAGGAAACAAAGGCTTATTCGACGACCCGTTGTAAGAAACAACAAGCCGTTGTGGTGGTCGTGGTAAGGGGTCAGCCCAGATGGTTGAAGTAACAACGGGTGTTACAATAGCCCGTTGTGAGGAAAACAGTCTGTTGTTAGCAGTCATGGTAGGGCTATGGACTTTCGTAGTGGAGACAACGGGTGGAAACCACGACCCATTGAAGCTTACAATGAGCCGTGGTGAGGCTCGTGGAATGGGAGTGCAGAGTGTCAGAAGAAAGAAACAACGACTGAAGGAACGGTCCGTTGAAGCTTAGGATGATCCGTCCTGTTTGTCCATGGTACGATTCCGAGAAAGGGCTTTCAGCAGTGTTTTCAACGAAGAGACAAGATGGGCCGTGGGTTGTTTGCACGACCCATTGATACTACCCGTGGGTTCTATCCGGCCAGTTTTCAGGGCAGGTTCATTAAGGAAATTTTTGACTTTTCCATGCTTTTAGACCCTAAACTATGTCGTTTTGGATATTTTCTGAGTGTGATAAGATGAGTTAAGTCCTTTATGCATGCTAATTCTCATGTAAGAACTTTAGAGGGATTTTTGGGAGAATCAAGGTCTTCTTCCCTAAGTTTCCATAAATTTCTTTGTAGGTACTCAAGAAACCTCGAAATCAGCCCATCCCCAGGTATGTAGGGTTTTAATAGGTGTCTTCCTTCCACACCCATGCCCAATTCTTATCAATTAGTGTTAAATTATGAATGGTCAATTATGGGGTTTTGATCAATTGCATGATTCTTATATCTCTATTCATGGGTATGATTAGATTGAGTTGATA
>JACEIK010009664.1:0-10610 GCA_018107945.1 Datura stramonium | reverse complement strand
ATATATTCATATTTATATAAAATTACATGAAAATGTATAAAATAACTTAGATAAACAAGACTAATTTAAGTTATAAAGTATCACTTGGACATGCTATTTTTGCTCGCGATCAGGACACATGATGAGGGATTGTCCGACTAGATACCAGGGTGATCGGGACCAATAGAATAGGTCCTCAGGAGGTTCATATGCTCCAGCACCTTCTGCAGGACGCAGCCCCTCAGCTCCTACCGACAGAGGCCGGGGCAGACAAAGGGAATCTAGTTCAGGCAGAGGTCAGGATCGCACTTATTCTCTATCGAGATGATAGAAGTCAGAGTCATCACCAGATGTTGTGACAGGTATGCTAGATGTCTGTTCTCACTCAGTTTATGCTCTGATAGATCTAGGTTCCACTTTGTCTTATGTTACCCCATTAGTAGACCGAAAGTTTGGGATAACATCAGAATTTCTTCAGCGACCTTTCTCAATGTCTACACCCGTTGGTGACTCTATTATTGCTAAGAGAATTTACCAAGGTTGCACAGTAGAGATTGTTGGTGGCTAGACCTTAGTAGATTTAGTGGAGATGGAAATCATCGATTTTGATGTAATTATAGATATGGATTGACTGGCACCATGTTATGCCAATGTAGAGTGTTGGACCGGAATCGTTCGAGTTCACTTTCCAGGGGAGGTAGTGCGAGAATGGAAAGGCAATGCAGCTACAGCAAAAGGTAGGTTCATATCCTATCTTCGAGCGAGAAAGTTAATAGCGAAAGGATGGATTTACCATATTGTTAGGGTTTGAGATATGCAAGAAGAATCCCCAACTCTTCAGTCCATCCCAGTGGTTAGTGAGTTTCCAGATGTGTTCCAAGATGAGCTTCTTGGTATTCCCCTAGAGCGTGAGATAGATTTTTTTATCAATTTTCTACCAGGTATCCATCCTATATCCATTCCTCCGTATCGAATGGCTCCCGCCAAATTTTAGGAGTTGAAGGAATAGTTGAAAGACTTGTTAGACAAGGGTTTTATCAGGCCCAGAACTTCGCCATGAGGTGCAGTAGTTCTCTTTGTGAGAAAGAAAGATGGCTCCCTACGCATGTGTATAGTTATTGGCAGTTGAATAAAGTTACCATTAAGAATAAATACCCTCTCCCAAGGATAGATAATTTGTTTGATCAACTTTAAGGGGCGAAATATTTCTCCAAAATTGATTTGAGATCCAGGTACCACCAGGTACAAGTTTGGGAGAAAGATATCCCGAAGATAGCTTTCAGGACCACGTATGGTCATTTTGAATTCCTAGTTCTGTCCTTCAGGTTGACAAATGCCCCAACAGTGTTTATGGATCTAATGAACAACACCTTTAGGCAATATTTAGATCTGTTTGTGATTTGGGGTTTTAGCAAGNCCTAGTTCTGTCCTTCAGGTTGACAAATGCCCCAACAGTGTTTATGGATCTAATGAACAACACCTTTAGGCAATATTTAGATCTGTTTGTGATAGTGTTCATTGATGATATTCTGGTATATTCCCGCTCAGAGGCTGAACACAAAGATCACTTGTGAACAGTACTTCAGACCCTCAGAGATCACCCTTTATATGAAATGTTCTCAAAATGTGAGTTTTGGTTGAATTCCATAGCTTTCTTGGGCCATATTGTATTAGATATAAGCATCCAGGTTGACTCACAGAAAATTGAGGCAGTTAAGACATGGCCTAGACCTACAAATCTAATGTAGGTTCGTAGCTTCCTAGGGTTAGTCGAGTGTTACAGAAGGTTTATGGAAGGATTTTCTACCCTATCAGCGCCATTGACTAGGTTGACTTAGAAAGCATCCAAATTCCAATGGACCGAGGCCTGTGAGCAGAGTTTTCAGGAGCTAAAAAATAGGTTGACATCTACACCAGTATTGGCCTTACCAGAGGTTCAGAGGGCTATGCTGTATACTGTGATGCTTCGGGCGTTGGTTTAGGGTGTGTTCTAATGCAACATAGCAAGGTGATTGTTTATGCTTTGAGGAAGCTAAGGAAAAACGAAAAGAACTACCCTACCCATGATTTGGAATTAGATGTAGTGGTTCATGCCTTAAAAATATAGAGGCATTATTTGTATGGCGTTCATGTTGATATTTTTACTAATCATAAAAGCCTCCAATACATCTTCATGCAGAAAGAGTTGAATTTACAACAACGTCGTTTGTTAGAATTGCTGAAAGACTATGACATGAACATCTTGTATCACCCAAGGAAGGCTAATATTGTAGCCGATGCCCTTAGACATAGATCCATGAGAAATTTAGCATATTTGAGGCCAGAGCAGTGAGAAATGGCTTGGGAGCTGCATCGGCTAGCTAGTCTAGCAGTCCGGGTAGTAGATTCCAGGGATAATGGGGTTGTAATTCAGAATAAAACAGTATCATCCCTGGTTGTAGAAGTAAAGGAGCGGCAGTATGAGGACCCTAATCTAGTACATCTTAGTGACAAGGTTCAGCAAGGTGAATTATCGGCCTTTGATTTAACGGAAGACAGGGTCTTGAGATTCAGAGGTTGACTCTATGTTCCAAATGTAGCATGGCTTCGCCAGCTGATCATGGAAGAGGTACATTATTCTTGTTACTCTATTCATCCAGGTTCGACGAAGATGTTTCATAATATAAAGAAAATATACTAGTGGCCTGGAATGAAGAAAGGTGTAGCCGCGCTTGTAGCACAGTGTCCTAATTGTCAGCAAGTAAAAGTTGAACATCAGAAACCTGGCGGACTGGATCAGGAGATAGATGTACCTATGTGGAATAGGGAGGTGGTTAATATGGACTTTGTGATAGGATTACCCTGCACCAGATGCAGATTTGACTCTATTTGGGTTATTGTTGACAGACTGACAAAATCAACCCACTTCTTGCCAGTCCAGACTTCGTATTCGACCGAAGACTATGCTGAGTTGTATATCGAGGAGGTAGTCCGTCTATATGGTGTTCCAGTATCCATTATTTCAGATAGAGGGGCACAATTCACAGCTAGATTTCGGCAGTCATTTCAGAAAGGTTTAGGGACGTAGGTTAATTTGAGTACAACTTTCCATCCCCATACAGACGGTCAAGCAGAGCGCACCATTCAAATGGTTGAGGATATGATCCGGGAGTGTGTGCTAGACTTTGGAGGGAGTTGGGATGAGCATCTACCCCTTATCGAGTTTGCATACAATAACAATTATCATTATTCTATGATGGAACCTTATGAGGCCTTATAGAGGTGGAAATGTAGGTCCCTCATAGAGTGGTTCAAAGTAGGGGAGTCAGGATTAATCAGACCTCATATGATCCACCGGYCAGAAAAAAAAGTGAAACTTACCTAAGAACATTTGTTGACAGCCCAAAGTCGTCAAAAGTCCTATTCTGATATCCGGTGTAGAGACTTGGAATTTAATGTAGATGATTGGGTGTTTCTTAAGGTTTTGCCTATGAAGGGCATGATGAGATTTGGCAAGAAGGGAAAGCTTAGCCCTAGATTCATTGACCCGTATCGAATCCTTCGAAGGATAGGACAAGTGGAATAGGAGTTAGAACTGGCTTTAGAGCTAGAATCTGTTCATCCAATATTCCACATGTCAATGCTGCGCAAGTGCATAGGGGACCTGTCTTGAATTGTTCCAGTCTAGGATGTTCAAGTTACTAAAGAGTTAGCCTACGAAGAGACTCCAGTTGCTATACTAGATCGGCAGGTTCGTAGATTAAGGACTGAAGATGTAGCCTCTGTTAAAGTCCTATGGAGGAACATAAATGTAGAAGAGATGACTTGGGAAGCTAAGGATGACATGAGGGCTAGATATCCTCACTTATTCCAAAACTAACAATTGAGGTGAGATTGTTGTTCAGATATTACTTTGTTGCTTATATTATTAGTATTGTTCAGTTGTTCACTTCTATGTGGTGGAGTAGTTGTTCATAGCATCCTGTGTGATGCCTATATTGGACTTTTCTACATTTCAGCTTTCCAGATAGTTCATATTACAAAGGAGACTCTGCCGAAATTTTCTTAGCAGTAGTTAAAGGAGTTGAGTCTAAAGATTACATTCGAGGATACGAATGTTCCTAAGGAGGGGATGATGTTATACCCCATAAATTTCCATAGTACGACCATTGTGTGCGCATGTATATTGAGAAGTTTAGCATATAACACACCCGGGAGAAGGCTCGGGGGTGAACACATGAGCGCGTCGTCGAACGGATGGGAGGCTGGGACCGGGAGGCCAGGTGCGCTGGGCGACTTGTCACATAGCCTCCCCCTGCGCACGGGCTCGTGTGCCGCCCCCTGGTGCTGTGCGATGGGGGGTACGTCGCACACCCCCTGCCATGACCCTAGTATTATATAAGCCTACCTTGATTGAATTGAAGCATTAACAAATATTTCCTCGACCCAGAATAGAGAGAAAATGTGGATTTCATCTGGTTTTCATCAAAATACACTGTTAAACTTCATCACAATGCAAATTCATCTTGGGAATTGAGTTTTAGGCCTACGAGGAACATCCCTGCAGTTATTTTTTGAAAATTCGCTCGGTGTACCAGAACTCCGCCGAGTAAAGGTTGCCGAAATTACTTTAAATTGAGTCCTAAGTGGATACAGGAAATAGGTAAGCAGTTCTACCTTCTAAATTCTCGAGAATCGGCAAGCTTTTGACTGAATTAATCGAAATTAAAGTTATAGTTAATCCTATTGAAAGATATTACTATTTGTCGATTGTTTGTATTGAAATAGCCTTATTTTCTCAGCATGAGGGCTGCAAATTGGTGGAGTTACTGACTTAAGGTTAAAATTGCTCGAGTGCATAGAAATTATCGATTAAGGTATGTCAAGGCTAATTCCTTTCAGCAAGTTACTCCTGTTGTTTAGCTGATAAGAGGCTAATTCCTTTTGGCAAGTTACTCCTGTTGTTTAGATGATAAGATCAATACCTTGTAGTAGCTGGTGCTATAGTATTATGGTCAGCTGCTGTGAGGCAATTTGAGATTACAGTATAGTAGTCCTCGTTAGGAGGCTTATACCCAGTTCTGATGATCGCCAGAGGTGACATAGGAATTCCTTGTTCAGTTGTCTACATAGTAGAAGGATTAGTAGGCGCCTTGTTACCACCTCGAGGCCGCAGAGGCCTGACGGTGGCTGTTAGTGTATCTTGCTAAGCTAAGCAGCGTAAGGTGTAGTTCGACGGCACCGTATGAAGTTCTATGCAGATACAGTTACAGAAGCTTAGACGGCTCAGATACAGTTACAGGAGCCCAGATGGCTCAGATACAGTTATAGGAGCCCAAATGGCTCAGATACAGTTATAGGAGCCTAGACAGCTCAGCCAAGAGGGCTCAGATACAATTATAGGAGTCCAAATGGCTTACATACAGTTATAGGAGCCCAGACGATTCAAATACAATTACAGGAGCCCAGACGGTTCAGATACAACTATAGGAGCCCAGATGGCTCAGACACAGTACAGGAGCCTAGATGGCTCAAACCCAGTTGTGGGAGCCTACTAGGCTCGGATACAACTTCATAGATCGAGTATACCTTAGTCACAACATGCCTACGGTCCTATAGTAGTTCGGATAGGAGGAATGTGCATTGCTTGTACTTAGCGGGGCTTATGGGGGCCCAGGTAGGTTATTCTATGTTGGTTGTATCTTTCAAGCTTATGGGGTCCCGATTAGGTTCTTTTTTGTATATATACTTGCTAGTTATATTCCCGATTGTGAAACTATTCAGGTTAAATTCCTATCTTCCTTATTGCTTACTTTCAGTTTTTCTAGTGACTTTATTCATCTTTCGTTACTGCCTTACATATTCGATATATAGTATACTGATGCCCACCTTTGGTGTACTGCATTACTTGCCTACAAGTGTAGATATACGTGGTCCAAGACCTTCCTAGCTGCTAGCCAGAGTCAGCAGTCCAATCAGCTTCTTTTCTCCGGAGTTAATAGTTAGAGAAGGTTTGTTCTTTTGTTGTACAGCTTTTGTGTAGGTTGGGGCCTTGTCCCGACCATTATTCCACTCCTAGAGGCTTTAGGCTACAGTTTCTCAGTTTTTAGTTATTGTTTTCCGTGTGAGTCCTATGTATATATATTTTGCGTGGGACAGTGTAGGGCCTAGTGTAGCTAGTTAGTGTCACGCCCCGAGCTTACACCCTGGACGGGACACGGTATTTGGAGTCAAAAGTAACCCCAAGTCAAGCCCTAGTCTATCATACACTGGCATTTTGAGTAAACATATAAATATATACAACAGAAGTTTAAGGAACAAATATAAGCATTTAAGAGAATGAAGTTGATTCATAATGTTTGAAAACATTTGAACAAAACTACAAGTCTAAAAAAACCAAATATGTGTCTGAAAGACACTACAACAGATGAGTTTCTAGTACAAGCCCCCAGATAACTCCAAATCTAAATAGAAGAAAGCAAAACAGAGTAAATATTCTTCGTCCTCGAAAGATGAGGACTCACCACTTAGATCCGCTGAAGTCTTCTGAGAGCGATCGGCTAGCGAGGCTGAGACTGAGATCTTGCAACTGTATCATAAAATGATATAACATAAAAATATGCATCAGTACTTTGAATGTAATGAGTAAGTGAGAGAAACCATACAAAAGAAATAAAAGTGTTGAACTGAAAAGACATGCAATGTACAACTGAAGCTACTGAGATGAATAACTGATATAACTGATATGGTCTAAAAGACCCTATCTGATGGTCAAGAACATACCCTAAATCTGAGGTACTGATCTGAAACTGAGCTGAGCTAACTAGTGGGAGAGTCTATAACCGACATATAACCACGTGATCTAGACATGGAGTCTGATGTATACGCCCCATTGGTAGGACCCAATATACCTTGCCAGGGTATAAAGGCATGAACTGGGTGATCACAAGAGTCTGGGCCATGAGACCAATAAAATTGTAACCTACGACAGCAACGTAGTTTTCGGAACCTGGGGCACTGGAACCCCGATCGGATTGGTGCTAAGTCCTACTCCCACTAAATGTTCCTAGACTGAATACTAAGCTGATAGCTCAAAACTGGGGCCCAATGACTAGTAAGGATACATATATGAAAGCACCCTAATAGTCTTATCAGACCAGATTCTGGAACTGGGTTCTAAGACTGGTCAGAGCTGCTTATCTGGAAGTATCATAACCATTTAAAGAACAAACTGTAATCTAAAGCTGGGGTCCCAAGGCTAGTCAGAGATGCTTATCTAAAGCGTCAGGCCCACCTAGTGGACCACTAAATCTGAGTTCTGAATCTGATTCTAATAACTGGGAGGTACTACTGACACCTCGGAAATTTCTGTAGTCAAACTAATCAGTTAACATTTCTGACTGACACTGAGTAGTCTAACATTTTAACTAAATAGAACTCTCATCAATCTAACTAAATTTTCATCACCAACTAACATTATGGGAACCCTCAACACTGAAGGAATCAAGCGAATTTCACTGTTTAATCACTATTTTATGATTCTAGATTCTTTACATTCAAGGACTAGGGCTAAATTTCAATTCACAAGAATAAACATCATTTCAGTTACAAAATGGTGGAAAATATCTATAACTAGCATGAAATAATGTTCCACATGAATTATACGAAGTATGACTAGTAATTTCTTAACATTCGATAGTTTCAAGGCTAGAACGGATAGAGAGAAATAGGGAGAAATTTTGGGACACAAGGGAAGAACTATTCCCTTGTTGAATTCCCACATACCTGATGAAGAAGCCCAAAGAATTTCCTTGAGAAACTGAGGAGAAATGGAATGCCCTAGATCTTTCTTTGAAATGCTCTGAGAGAAAACCTACATTGTGTTTCTGAAAGTATGAATGGGGAAAATGAGGAAGGAAACCATTTAACCCCTCTAAATTCCCTTAAAATATATCAAAATGACGTAGTTTAGAGTCTAGGAGCTTAGGAAATTACTAAAACATTCCTAGGAAATTCGCAGGAAAATTGACTGTCAGGCCCCCCCACGAGGGACCTAACAGGTCGTGCCTAGTGACCACGACTTGTGGTCACACTCATGAGGTACACTTCCTAGAACCCCATGATGGTCACCACAAGGGACACCACGACTCGTGGTATACCCAATGACTCACGGTGACCCACCCATCGCCAACACTGCCCACACCTTAATTCTTCAAACTATCCTGAACCACGGTTCACCTAATGGGTCATCGCTTGCACCACATGTAATTCCCCAGAAACTCAAAGACTAGACGCGGGACTTAAATCAGAGAAAACTGGAAAATCTGCATCAGGTCACAGAATGAGTCATTTTCTGACCCGTGGGGAGTGACCATGAGTCGTTAAGTGACTCATGGTGAGGCTTGGGAGCTTAGTATGAAATTTTGTGTATGGGTGACCACAGATCTTGATCAACCCACACGAGTCGTGATATGACCCATGGTCAAGAATTATATAAAACTGGGAATGATTAGGCAGTGCACCTCACGACTTGTCACCACGATTCGTGTCAATGCAATGACCCGTTAGATGACTCATGGTTAGGACTTGGTCAAGAGTTAGAGGAGGTTGTTAGTGTACCTAATGGGTCCTCACCACGACTCATTTGGGACACCACGAGTCGTGGTGTCACCCGTGGGAACTCCAGGGATATATAGGCAGTGTAGTCCACGAATGGTGACCACGAGTTGTGGTCACTAACTATGACTCATTAGGTCCCTCGTGGTGACCATTAGTGGGTTCCAGGCAGTGCACCTTATGAGTGTGACCACGAGTCGTGGTCACTGACCACGACCCATTAGGTCATCCGTGAGGACTGACGATCAATTTTATCTTGTGAGTTTTCAAGGGTCTTTCAGTAATTTCCTACCCTCCTAGACTCTAAACTACATCATTTTATGAATATTTTCATACTTATTAGAGGGGTTAAACGGATTCTTTCCTCATTCCCAACTCAGACCCTCAGAAAAAAAAATCATAAAATTCTCTCAGGAACTCTCAGAGCAAGAACTAGGGCAGTCCACTTCTCCTCAGATTCTCAAAAAAATTTTCGGGCTTCTTCACCAGGTATGTGGGAATTCAACAAGGGAATAGTTCTTCCCTTGTTTCCCCAAATTCCTCCTTATTTCTCACTATAGGTTGTAGCCCTGAAATTATTGAATGTCAAGAAATTTCTAGTCATACTTTGTCTAAATCATGTGGATTTTTATACCATGGTAATTATAGATATTTCCCACCAGTTTGTGACTAAAATGATGCTAAATATTGTGAAGTGAAATTTAGCCCTATTTCTTGAACTAGAAAATCTTGAAATTTTCATTAGTGCTTGAATATCAAAATCTTGCTTGGATTTATCAGTGTTGTGGACTCCCATGTTGTTAGTAATATTGAAATTAAATTAGAATATTGTTAGTTCAGTTTTAGTAAGAATGTTAGAATTATCAGTGTCTGTTAGAAAATTTCAGCTGACCAGTTTAACTACAGAAATTCTTGAGGTGTTAGTAGTGCCTCCCAGTAATCAGAATTAGATTCAGAATTCAATTTTTAAAGGTCCACTAGGTGGTCATGACACTTTAGATAAATATCTCTAACTCGCCTTAGGACCCTAGTTTCATATTTTAGTTTGTTCTATAGATTGTTACGACGCTTCTAGATAAGCAGCTCTACCAGTCTTAGAACCCAGTTTCAGAATGTGGTCCATTAAGATCCTCAGGGTGTTTTTAGATATGTATCCCTAACTGGTCTTGGACCCCAGTTTCGAGTTATCAACTTAGTATTTAGTCTAGGACTATCCAGTGGGAGTAGGACTTAGCATCGAGTGGACCGGGGTTCCAGCATACCCAGATTCCCATAACTACGTTGCCACCGTAGGTTACAGTATTTATTGGCCTGGTTGGCCCTAGATTCTTGTAATCACCCAGTTCATGCCTTTATACCCTGACAAGGTAAATTGGGTCCTACTGATGGGTTGTATACATCGGATTCCACATCTAGCTCATGTGATTATATGTCGGTTATAGACTCTCCCACTAGTCAGTTCAGTTAAGATCAGTATTCTAGATTTAGAACATGCTTTGACCATCATATAGGGTCTTTTAGACTATCTCAGTTATTTCAGTCATTCAGTTCAGTATCTTTAGTTGGTCATTGTATGTCGTTTTAGTTTAGCATTTTT
Organism: Datura stramonium; assembly: GCA_018107945.1. NCBI lineage: Eukaryota > Viridiplantae > Streptophyta > Magnoliopsida > Solanales > Solanaceae > Datura > Datura stramonium. The sequence continues at coordinate 439 of JACEIK010009664.1, read as the reverse complement.
ATTCCATTGTGTTATGTTTCTCTCACCTACTCAGTACATTCAAAGTACTGGCACATATTTTTATGTTGTATCATTCTATGATACAATTGCAGGATCTCAGTTTCAGCCTCGCTAGCCGATCAACCACCGAAGACTTCAGCTGTTCTAGTTGGTGTGTCCTCATTCTTTAAGGACAGAGATTTATTTCTTCATTTATATTTTCCTTCCTTTTATTTAGATTTGGAGTTAGCTGAGGGCTTGTCCCAACAACTCATCATTCATAGTGTCTTTCAGACGCAAATTGTTTTTTTTCAAACTTGTAGCTTTGTTCTAATATATTCAAATTTTATGAACTAGTTTTAGTTCTTTCAAGTATTTATATTTTTCTTTAAACTTCCGCTGAATAAATTTATATGTTACTCAGAACGCCAGTGTATGATAGACTAGGGGTTGACTTAGG
>JACEIK010009663.1:23966-49289 GCA_018107945.1 Datura stramonium | reverse complement strand
CCATTGCTAAGTGGTTATCATGCTACTGTAAATCGAGCCTGTATTATGCTACTTTCAACCTAATTTTCAAGTTATTATGCCATGCCATTGTCGTGTTATTACCAGACCCTTTATGATACTATTCAAGGTATTATTGCATCACTAATATGCTACCTTCGAGCTACCATTTCACAATCTCCAGGCTGTATATTTTCTCCTATCAAACTACAATTATACTGGTGTATTATCGTGCTACTTCAAGCTATCATTGTGTTGCTTCTGAGCTACTACGTTGTTATTATTGTATTACTCCAAGCTACCACTATGCTACTCGGAGATACTATTATACTATTATTATCGTGCTACTTCAAGCTACTGTTGTGTCGTCGGCAAGCTACGATTGTTATTATGCTGCTTCAAGCCGCGGTTGTGCTACTGTTGTTATGCTACTTTTGAAGTATTACTATGCTACTCCAAGGCCACTATCTTATTACTTCAAGACATTATCATGCTACCTATCATGCTACTGTGAATTGAGCTACTATGATCTGAGCCACTGAAATTATGCTACTGTCAATTGGGTCAGTGAGTCCGCCTAAATGAGCAATTGGGTCAGTCCGCCTTAAAATGGATAGTGGGTTCGGCCGCCCTAAAAATGGACAATTGGGTTCGTTTGCCCTAAAAATGGACAGCTGGGTTAGTCATCCTAAAAAGAATAATTGGGTTAGTCTGCCTTAAAATAGGACTGTGGGTTCATCCACCCTACAAATGGACCTCTAGGTTAGTCCACCCTATAATAGGACAATAGGGGTTTGGTCCGCTCTATAAGTGGACATTTTTGGGTTTGTCACTCCCTATAGATGGACAATCGAGCTCATTATTGTATTTTGAGCGCTATAATTATATTTGAGCCCTACATTTTAATATTTTGAGCCCTTTGATTTCGTTTCGAGGCCTGTTACTTGTATTCGAGCCTGTCGGCTCTGAAATAAAATGATTGGGTTTATCCACCCTAAAATGGGATACACATCAATAAATGGTTTATATGTGTATTCGAGACTAATAAGCTCGTCCGACTTTTGAAGGTATTCTCTTTGGAAAATCGAAACTAGGGCAGATTTTACGAGTTCCTCGAGAAAATTATATATTTCCCTCATCGCTATTTCTTTTGATGTTTCTTTTACATTATTTCATATATTATGCATATTAACTACTTTATCTATTAGTGTTAAAGTCTGCAGGTACAAATGCAACACTGGTCAAAAAGAAAGTTGTATTCGCTTTTACCCTGTTTTTAACCTTCCATCCTCGACTAACTCTCATTCCGATATCATTGCAAGATGATATTAAAATTTCCAATCCTCATCTTTCATCTCCTACTCTTATCACCTCGTGCTACTTTCGTCTTTATTCAAGCGTTGTTCTATTAATTTCTTTAGAGATTTCATTTCGTCCCTAAATCTAGAACTACACACGGCCTGATTCTCGTGAAACCGAGATATGTAGGCGACTTAGAGCAATGTCTCGGCACGATATCTTCCTTGAATTTATTTTCTTTTATTTGACCACACTGAAAATTTTCCTTCGGTCGGACAAAATCGGCCACTAGGTCAACGTTCTTTAACAACAATTCATTCTTGTTCGAGCAAGAAGAGGGCGTTTGACACCCAATTTTGACCTCCTACACTTTATTAGCTATTATATATATATATATATATATATATATATATATATATATATATATATATATATATATATATATATATATATATTTATTTATTTATTTTACGCAAATATTCGACTTACTTTTATATTTATAAACTAATTTATTATCATAATATTGTGAAAATTATTTCAAGTTACATATGTCATATTTCCATATTAATTTTAATTTTTAATGTAATATTATGTCGTATATAATATATTTCGTATTAATATAGCACTTATTTTGGAAATATATTCTTTACTTAATAAACTATTTACCTAATTTTACTAAATTTTACAGAATTCAATTTGACTAATAATATTACTGGAATTTATAAATTATTTATGTTAATAATATATTATTAATAATATTGATAAAATTTTATTTTCCTGAGTCATTAAAATTGTTATAAATATAATAATTTAATTATATGATATTTATAAGTATACTTAAATTTGGTTATTTATATTGATAATAATGTTTACATCGTGATTTTTAATAATTTAAATTACTTTATTATCTATTTATTAAATTATTTAAAGTGCAGTATATTTGAAATGATTTAATAACTAGCTAAAATCAATTTCATCAATTTATTTCAAATCTGGCCACTTTCTATTCAATTTATGCCAATTTTAGCCACTTTTGATCAATTTTGGCTATTATTTAAATTCAATTTCTGCCTAAATTAATTAATAACCCATTCGCGACCCGTGGATATACCACAACTTGACCCATTAACTAAATCTTGATCTTAGCTGTTCATTTAATTTTGATCCAACGGACGAAGATTAAATCCTATTATACTTCCTTATTTTACTCACCTACCCGAGCTAAACTTTTCACCCTCATTTACCCCACCTAACACCTCAGCCGCCCTACTCCCTCTCCACCTCTTCTCCTCCGGCCCGGCCACACCATCGCCGGAAAACCCCACTCCCTAAGAGAGAGAAAGTCAACAAAAAAAGTACCTTCTCTAAAGTAAGTTTGATACAACATAGATATGTGATCTGCAATCACTCCTTTTCCTCATCTTCATATTCCTTTTCTTTTTTAAGTTGTCCATCTGCATCTTTGCGTAATTGCCAAGCACAAGTATTTATGCTCCATTGCTTTTGTGCAATGAAATCACACTAGCTTCTGTTGGTTATTCTTCTTCGACCAGCGGTGTCAGAATATTTCCATAAGCAACCGTTTCTCTAAACATTTCCACTTTAGTTAATGAAGAATGGCATGTCACAAACCAGCCCCGGGCAGCCACCGAGATCTCCCTTTATTTCTCACCACATCTCGATAACAGCATCACCAGAAGACCCGGAAGAACCGTACCACATCTGCTTCTCCAAACCACCTCGCCTTAATGCCACAACCACCGTTCAATCTCCCTGAAATCATGACTCCCGCCGCACGTCCTCTCTAATCAAAATCTGATCCTAAGAAAGTGTGAAATCTATCCTTAAATCGTCTCTCTTAGTTCGCCGCTTTATATCAGGTAATCTTACTCCATATCTCTTTATTTTATTAAGTGCATAGTTCTTAGTACGTTTGTTTCCTGGTACAATTTGTCTTCTTCATAGTATTTAGTTTTGCTCACTGTTATGTTAATTTCTTTGCTTTTTAGTCTTATGATTCCATAAATTATTTTTCTATTTTATCTTAGATTTCTTTCAAGGGATGCTAGTCTTTTTTTTATTTTACTGTTGGACTCATTCGGGTAAATGAATTCATATCATGGTGTTCTTACCATTCTTACTTTTATTCTTAGGTCTACTTGCTTCTCGTTTTTATTTGGTAAAAGCAATTTAATTTGAATTCAATGTTTAATTGAATTTTAGTAGTATAATTTTCATCTCTCGCATTTATGCTCTCATCTATATTTACATAATTATCTTTTTGCTCTTGTTTTACTAGTACAATTTCCTTAGCCTCAGATGTCGTTTTACAACATCCTAACAATTTTGTTTATTAGTCTTCGTTGTTAAAACTATGCAAATCTTTCAAATACATGTAGTTAATTTAATATTGTTTCGTTTCCCTTTAATTTTCTATAAGAAGTATTTAAGATATATGATTGTTTGGATAGAATGTGGGGCTGCATATTATTCACAGATTATACTGCTATTTTATGTTTGACCTTTGAATCCTACTTGGATAATTTAAATGTTCCTTTATCTGGCTATAACTACATGGATGTTTTAATGCTTTTCCAGGATAGATATTAGAGTCCTATGTTCTCCTGCTATGCTAAACATTTGTTTAAATACTTGTATAGGAGGCTAATATTCATGCTTATCTTTAGTTAAGATTAAAGCCGTGAAGCTTATTTAGATTTAAGACTTCGCCTCTTTGTATCCCTTCGTATTTTGAAAAGTATCTTAACCCACTTTCTCTTTTACCTTGTCATGCTACCAACATGTATAAATTATATAATGTTTAAATATTTCCTATAATAGCTTGAATCTCGTTTGCTGATGAATGTTCTTAGAAATGGCCTCAAAATCGATTCTGCGTTTTTTACAAAATATTTGTGACACAACTTTAGTATTTTTTTATTTGGTAATTTCGTATTTTCTGTATACAGTTTATATTGACTACTTTAATTATGGTAAATATAAATTATTTTACATAGGAATATCTAAATAAGGAACATCTTTGACTAACTATTCTCCTCTCTTAATTGATGTAATTGGTTAGATAATTATGGCAAGGTCTGATTTGATTTTTCCTTTATTTGATCTATTATTTATTTATTTAATTATTTATTTATTTATAGTAATCTTTTTTCATAACGGTTTCAACTCTGTTAATTAAGGAAAGCAATTGCTTTGATTGATTCTTCTGATTATCTCTTTTACTTTTATCCTATAATTGATTTCATATATGTTTGTTAAGGAAAAGATTTCCCTAATTGATTTAGTACATTTCATTTAAAGGTAAATTAGTTTAATATCTTGAATTAATTGCTTCCTTTCCTTTTATGTCCCTTGATTGATTCTTTTAAATATTTTTCTTTCTTTTTTATTTTGGGGATGGACTCTATTCTACTGATATAAGTATGCCCTTCTTTACTCCAATGAAAAAAAACATAACATAAAACCTCCTTAGCAGTACAACTTTACCTTATCTTTCTCCTAGCATCCAAACGTCATCGAATAATTCTTCTTCTCTTTCTTAACATCAAAGGGAAGGCTATTTTATACCTAAGATTCTTTAGCTTCTCTACTGTTCGTTATTGAGATTCGTCGGTTTCTACCTATTTTGTATTCTTGAATCACTCCCAACAGTTAGTACATCAAACTGTGAGAATCTTCACTAGCAGTAACTTAATCATTGTCTTGCAGTTAATTATCGCATTAGTTTGTTATTTGAAGCATTATTGCATATTTGATTTAATTTATTCGTTTATCTCACATGCATGTAATAAATCTTTGGATTTATTTAAGTAAAAAACTATCAAATATATCTACGTATATATGTATGTTGGCTGTGTTTGTTTAGCCTTTTTGGAAGCAGGTACCCCCTCATCTTTGTTTAGATATACAGAAGAATCGCCGGGGCAAGATGGGGTGGGATTAATTTAATGTTATCTTTATGTTTCGCTGTAATTTATTTGTTCATTTTTTTTTCATCAGTTGTAAATTGTAATAAACGCTCATAATAATGAAAAAGGGGTTTCACTGTTGTAAGGGGGGTGGGAATTATGTGTTGATTCTTCTTTTCTTTAATCTCTTCCAACTTTTGCATTTTCTTACAAAATTGTTTTGTTGTAGGTACATCATGATTGTTTTTACATAGATAATGTGTTTACAAGTGTTAACTATGAATATCTATTCTTCAAATAGTTAATGGGAAGTAAAAAAATTACGAGGTCTAATTTCTTAAGATATTAAACTAAGTCAATTTGTTCCCGGATATGATATCAACTTAAGATTTCAAAGATATTATGTGTATTTATATGTAAGAGTATTTATGTGTTTATATTCAAGCTTTTATTTGAATATTCTTAAATATTTATTATTATATTAAAACCGACCTCCAATTAATTTATTAAGGTTAATATTTTATTTCACTATTATCATTATAATTTTATAAAATTAAAAAATTGATAATTTTTTAAAAATTCAAATTTAATATATTTTTTCTATCACTTTTTATTTCAATCATAATTTAATTTCCAATTTCATATAACTGACTATCTCAAATGTTTTTTTTGTTTTTTTAATTTAAATTTCAAGTTGTAATAATAAATAAATAAATAAATAAACCAAAGAATAAGAAATAATTTGTAGTATATTTGTTATTAATATTATTATTATTTTCTTGTTTGTTCGAATGCCTTGATTTCTTCCTCAATAATGTCAGTTTGTTACGCAAATAAATTTGCACGCATAGTTTGATTTAATTAGGTTTAAACAAAGATTGAATTATTCCACGTTTGGTGTTTATTTAGGTGAAATAATTCATATGCTAACTAAATAACTTAGTTAATTTTTTATCATTGAATTTCTCGCATTAATTGGTAAATAGCTTAACTTATTTTATTTGTATAAAGTTTGTTTGTTTAATCATATTTTAGATTAGTTTCAGAAGTGAAAAAATTTGACTTTATCATAGCAAATACTCCCACATAATAATGAATCCGGAAGGGACTATGTTGTGGACCTCGAAAGGTATTAACACCTTCCTTTCGAGTAACTTGAACCCTTACCCGACTCTGGTGACCTAGACTAGTATAACCAGATCTTTAAGCTTAGAATGGTGCCCTAACACACCTTAATCGTTAGGTGGCGACTCTTCTAATTCAATAACCCAAAAGAGTTGTCACATGTTGTTTTCCGCTTTCTGCACGAGGAGAATGGGGCGCGACAATATTCTGGCCTGCTGGACTGGTATTATTTACATATACTTTTGCGATAAATGCTTGATATTGAGTGAGATCTTGAAACAAGATAATCTTTCTGCGGAATAATCTTCTGAAAATCACGCGGTTTAATTAAGTATCATGGAAAACTTGATTTACTGTTGCTAACATGCTTTCTAAACTTCATATTGATATACTACACTGTCTCCGAAATATTCTATTGGAATTTATACTATGTTACCAATTTTCATACTAGACGTGATATAATGTTCCTAACATGCTTACTAAAATTCATACTATACATAACATGCGGCATCTGAAACATTCTACCGGAAGTTGTACTATTTTACTATACAGAACTTACTAACTTGCCGAAAGAAACTGGCTTTACATACCTTGTACGTTAACTTTAGAATTATACGGCGTAACTTGGCTAATTTCCAGCTTCTTCTCCCAACTGTAATCATATCCACAAAGGAAAAGAAGCAATTCTATTATTATTAAAAAGAAACCACATTTACAATATACACTCACTGCCTATTCTTCGACTTATCGAAGAGCGATCAGCTTCGCTTTTTCTCCGAAGTCGAGAAGAGAGAAATACTCACTTTAGGGCTAAAGTATATTAACACTAGTTTTGAGTAATTTCACTTACCTTGGCTCGGTGAGACGGCGATTCGCCGGGCAGATTTCACGAAACTAACTCCGCTAGAATGTTCTCTGCAGCTTTATACTTCGGTATCCGAGGTTAATTTGAGTTTGGACTGTTTGGCAGCTAATCAAACGAATATTTATCAAAACCCTTTGTCCCTTACCGTTTTCCTTCGTTTCTGCTGGAAATTATGCAATGAAATGAATTAAAAACGAACTGGGGCTTTATATAGTTGAGGCCTGGACCTCACCTCAAAGCGTTGGCCATTGCGAAGGTGAGCCCTTGTGAAACGTTGGCCATCGCGGAGGGGTTTTGCCACCCTCCTCTTGCGATGGTTCGACGTGACACTTGTCCGGTCTTTTCCCGAGTCTTTTTCTAGCACGTATGGCATTCTAAAACTCTTATCCAACATGCGAATATGCCATCTAAATGTCAGAGCTACGGGGTGTAACCCGAAGTCCACGATAGTAGCCTGCTAAGCCCAAGAAACTCTTGGTATCTAAAGGATTCACCGATCTAGATCAACTCTTTACCGCTTCTATTTTTGAGAGTCCTTGTATGCCCTCACTTGATACCACATGGCCCAAAAATGCTATCGATTTCAACCAAAACTCGCACTTATTGAATTTGGCATATAATTGGCGATCCTTGAGAGTCATCAGCACCACTCTCAAATGTGCGACATGCTCCTCCTCGCTTCAAGAGTATATTAGGATGTCATCAGTGAACACAATCACGAATATATCCAAATATAGCTTGAACACCCTATTCATCAAGTCCATAAAAGCTACAGGAGCATTCGTTAGTCCAAAAGACATAACTACAAACTCATAATGACTATACCGCGTCACGGCTGCTCTTCAGGATGTCGCTCTCGCGAACTCTGAGCTGATGGTACCCAGGTAGAATCTATCTTCGAAAAGCACTTGGTACCTGAAGCTGGTCAAATAAGACATCAATCCTGGGTAGAGGATCACACATTCTTGGCCAATTATTGTTCAGTGCTGATAGTCAATACACATACGAAGAGAACCATCTTTGTTTCAGACAAAGAGAACTGGTGCACCCTATATGGACTTGCTCGGTCTAATGAAATCCTTAACCAAAAGATCCTTCAACTGCTCCTTTAACTCTTTTAGCTCATTTGGAGCCATTTTGTAAGGAGGAATAGATATAGGCTGGGTGTCGGGAAGAAGGTCAATATCAAAATGGATTTTTCTCTCGGGAGGTACACCCAGTAAGTCATCAGGAAACACTTCTAGATACTCGCATACTACTGGAACTGACTAGCTAGTCGGGGTCTTGAACTTCGCATCCTTAACCCTAACTAGATGGTACACACAACCTTTGGAAATTATCTTTCTAGCCTTAAGGTAGGAATTAAACAACCTATAGGCATAATAAACTACCTTCCACTCTAAGACTGGCTCACCCGGAAATCTGAACTCTACTGCCTAGGTTTTACAATTAATTGAGGCATAACATGCAAAATAGCCAATACATGCTGAGGATAACATCAAAATCGGGGTCATGGCTAACTCTACTAGATCTGCTGAGGTGATCTTCGAAGGAGTGAATGGCCTAAAATGAACTTAATACTCTTAAAACCCATCATTCACAACTTAAAACGACGTAGTTTTAGGCCTTAAGATCTAGGAATTACGGAAAATTCCTTTCTAAATTCGCATGAAATAATTGGCTGCCGAGTCCCCACGAGGGGCCGGGCGACTCGTCACTTCCAAGCCATGACTCGTGGCATCATCTGTCAAATACACTGCCTGAGGGTTCGTTTGGGGCTCATCACGAGGAACTTCGTGCTGGTGACCACGAGTCGTGGTCACCACTCATCCCATGCACTACCTCAATTTCAAATCAAATTGCAACGGTGACCATTACCCATCCCACAAATCCTAGTGATTGACCACGAGCTCGTGGGGACCTTTCGTTGGGTACACTGCCATTTCTCTGCACCTTTCAAAATCATTTACCCACGTCTCGTGGTCATGTCCGTGAGGACCTTAACTCCCAAAAATCCAATTAACACCTTGATCACCATCCACGAGTCACATCACGACTCGTGGTCTTCTCCCATGGGTCACAGAACGACTCGTTCTGTGACCTGATGTCAAATTTTAAATTTTATCCATTTCAACTCTAGGATCTGATCTTTGGGCTTCCGAGGTATAATATTTGGACATGTGAAGAAGATGTCAAATTTCCAATGAGGAGGCGCTGAGAGGTTGGCTATGGTAGGTTTGAGGAGAAGTAGAGGAGTGGAGCTAAAAAGAGTATTGGGAGAGGTGATTAGAGAAGACATGACACACTGACAACTTATCGAGGACATGATCCTAGATATGAGGATATGAAGTTCGAGGATTCATTACGCCAAAAGGTTAGTAGGTAGTACCAGAGCGTTTTTAGTTTTCCCTATCAGTATTATTTTGCTTAGTCTCCTACCTTATTTTTGATTTGTTTTGTATTACCTGTTGTTTTATTACTTTTGCGTAAGTTATCATATTATTGTTATTGTTAGTGTCCCTTTCTCCATTATTATTTTCAGCGTGATTTCTTCACTATTGCATTTCCTTTTATAATTTTTTCTATATGTATTAATTGAGCCAGGGATTCATCGGATACAACATTTCTATCTTCACAAGATAAAGGTAAGACTAAGTACATACTATCCTTCCCAAACTCTACTTGTGAGACTACACTAGAGTCGTTGTTGTTGTATGATAATGGGTGTTTCAATTTTGTTGGGTTGCATGCAGTCAAGCATAATCATCTCTCCTAATTCTCCAGTTAATTATATTTCTAGCTTATATCGTATCAGTACGTATGATAAACACAAGAGTACTCTTCAGCTGAAGAAAAGGTACCGTCTTGTATTTATACTAGGTTATCAATTAGTAGTTCTCATTGGATAAATATTATTTACAGATGATTCTTAATCGTTGGTTTTCTTTATTCTTTAGTAAATAATTGAATGAATGTAGAAATATGCTATTTCTCGTGTTGTCAAGATGTTACCTTTATTGTTGAAGATTTACCTCTAGTATGTTGGCAATCTTTACTTTTCTTTTTCTTTTTGTGTCAATACTAACACCAAAAATATTGCTTCTTTCTCGTGGTTATTTGGTGTAAATATTGGATGAGTAAAGAGAAAATGAGAGAGCAATATCAAGCTATGATATTAGGGAAATACAATATTTTTGCATGTTACCTCAAACAATTTTTTGTATATTTAATCATGGAACTATCACAATTGCCTGCAGTAATGTTACCTTACTGCTTCACTTTTGTGATCTCTCCTCCAAGAGCACAAACAACAAACGCATCAAGAAAGGGTTAAAGTTCTCCAACTCTAAGGTAAGTAGTCTGGTACAATCGATTAAACTATATAAATAATGGTAAAATTATTTAAACTGCCAATGTACTTCCACCCAAAATGAACAATAAAGAATCTTCCCTAGCCCAACTGTCAAAACACAACCCTATATTTAAAAGAAACTGAAACCTGAAAAAGGATTTGAAAGGCCTTTATTAAGGCCAAACTATCTTTACGTTTGCACATTATAAGCTACGTTTTCAAGTTGGGTTAAGCTCCATCATCGGTTTCACATCTGTACCACAAGAAAATGCCCGCTCAAAAAACAGCGGACCCTAACATCCGCATCAGATTCCATAGCAACAGAGAACTCTTCACCGATGTCAAACAGTTCCCTAGACCAAATTTGTGCAATTTGATATATATAAACAAACTATTGCACACAAGTCTGAAAAGAAAATGTGAGAAATAGTTACGCTAAGCTACATGGATACGCCTTATAAGAAAAGGAGCAATCATTCCCGGCAAAACGCTATTTCAGCTAAGAAAACCATCAATGTGCTAGAAGAACGCGAGTTTTCCTTTGGCCATCGATGCTTTTCCATGCTCTACATAACATGCTACTTTTTGAGTCCCTTTCAATCAAGAACATGAGTCACTTTCCCTAAAGTGACTGCAAAGTAGAGATGCTAGGAGGGTGGCATAGTTAGCAGGAAGCGGTGACGCTGAAGTAGAGTCGAACAGCTCCAAGTTCATCTACCTCGTGAGTGATGTTGTCTTTTGAGGTTGAAAATGCAGTCTGTGACTGTGACCTCCTATGAGGTGAAGATATATTAACTTCAACAACCATAAAACATCCGCTGAATCCTTTTGCAACTGGATTTTAATTTCTGCACCTACTTAAATTCAAAATATTGAATGTAAAGAGAGTGCTACAAAAGAGTTAACCAGCTGCAATTAACAGATTGCACACTTTTCTTTAAATGCATAATGTGTTGCGAAGATAATTTTATACTACAACAGGCTACACTTTGGAGGCTCTTTAGAAGATAGTGCTAATGCATTTAGGCTATGCATGTGGAATGTTTTCAGTAAATGCAACTTTTCTGATATAAGTCAAAAGTTTCATTAATAAAATACAAGATGTGCGTGCGACTCTGCTTGAGTCATACAATATCTTCCACCAAGTTTGACCAACTATCAATACAACATGGTGTCACTCCGCTTATGTCCTACATCGTCCTCGCACCAAGTTCAAACTCAATGGAGGCGAAATATACTAGGTAATTTCTTCATATCCATTCAGATTTTGGAGGTAAGGTTATTTGATATTTGTGTTGGTAAAAATAGCCAAGTATCCCATAAAATTAGTTGAAGTTTGCAAATTGATCCGAACAACACATTAATTCTTAAAAAAATACATGGTATTTTCTCCTTGCCAATCCTCTACAACTCCCAATTGTTTCCTCCACTGCCCTTGGTAGCACCCAAGAGATATTAAACAATGAGAACGCAACAGTCAATAGTTGTAGGGCCAACATGATATCTCTGCTGAGGTGATTCATCCTCTCCAAATTCTGTGTATGCAACAACCAGCTCACAACCATCCTCCTCTTCTTTCTTATAGTAGTCGTTATTAAAATAGCATCTTCAATTGCATACCATAAAGATATAATATACCCAACTCAACCCCAGCTAGCTTATAAGAAGGTTCGCCTCAAGTCTAGCAAGCAAACTGTCAGGTCATTCTCAACCAATGTGGACTCTAACTCATTCTAACACCCCCTTCCCTTCACGCAAGGCCCCTGGGTGAACCGAGAGCCCAAACCAGGATGAACCTGGCTCTGATTCATAAAGATATGACATGGGCATAGGTTAACCACAGCTAGCTCATGAGGGAGGATTTGTCAAGTCCAGCATAGAAACCACCTGTTCCTTCCTCAGCTAATGTGAGACTCTAACTCACTCACCGCCTTCACGCCAGGCCCAACTGGAGCGTGGACCAAGAGCTCAAACAGGAATGGACCTGACTCTGATACCATGTAAAGATATGACACACCTAAACCTAATAACCCCAGCTTGTGAGGGAAGGTGCTAAATCCATATAAACAAACCGCCCAGTCCATTTGCTCAGCAAACGTGGGACTCTAACCAACCTCTTTAACACATACCAAACAAAGGAAGCTACTTGCTTTGGAGATTTCATGTCCCAAGCCTTTTTCCACACATCCTCTTATCTCTCCTTTTCAACAACTCACGGTAAAAGGATTTATCCATAAAGGATTTAGCACCCAACCCCCTCCACATCATTTTATCTCCTCCCTCATCCTCGATTGGAAAATAATATATATTTCCCAGTCTTGAATGACTCTTCTAGAGCTTATATCCCATGTATTCATAGTTTCGTCTCAAATAATCAACTACTAAGCATCTGTTTTGTTCGCCAACCCATATATTGGGTATGCATCCTTTATAGGTACTTCTCACACCATACATTCCATCAAAACCCAATCTCGTCTTGCTAATATGTTTGAAATCTAGCGACAAGGATTGCTTTAAGCGAGAAGCGCTCTCTTTATTGAAGTGAAGCGCAATTTCAAAATATAATGATCGAACATAGTACAAATAAATAAAATAACTAAATAAACAAGAAAACAATTATATCTATTAGCAAATCTTTCAATTTGACAAATAGCTAATAATCCTCCATAGGCCAAGCAATACCAAACCAAATTGTTTGGTGCCTCAACACTTAAGTTGAAACCGAAACAAATACCACCAAAAAGAGAGAAATAAAAATACTATTATACCAAATAAACTAATGTTTTTACCCTTAAACAAATTGAAAAATGTTTTTCTATAGCGTGATGTCCATGCCAACTTTTAAACCTCAATTAATTCTATGGGATATTTTCCACCTCTCATAACCAACATATACCAGACTCTGTCTATCAAAAAGAGTTGGACAAATGAAGAAATCACCTATCTTTCATCTCTACTGGGATATGAACCTGAAATATCATGATTCTCAACCCACTTTATTGACCAATAGCTCACCCCCTTTGATAAATTGAAAAAATATTTACTTAGATAATATTAAGAACATTTAAATAAAGTAGTCTATACTATTAAAACAACTAAGAAAAGTATTTATTTACTCATTACCAAAAATGTATTTAAGGGTCTGTTTCGAAAGCCACCTAATTAGGAATTTGAGTGTAGTTGGGTGTACTTACATAGTTTAGCCTGTTTATTTGATCAGGTAATACATGATTAGTAGGAAATTAGATATGGCGAGATAGAATAATTACTCTTCAATTCTCTGCTGTGGGAGATGAGAGAATTGTAGGTAATAGGTTACTTTTAACTTTTTTCGTTTTTTTTAAAAATTTATTTCCTTATTTCTATCATTTTAATTTCTCTTTTTGTTTTATTATTTTAACTTTTTATTATTCAAATAGTTTTTATTTTCATTTCCTCTTCTAATTTTCCAACCTTTAATTCTTGTGATTCCATGTAATTGCTCATATTTTTTATTTTTATAGAAAGTGTTTTATATTTAATATTCCCTCCATATTAAAATAAATTAAAAACTTCAAACTTAAAAATTAAATTAAATTAGAATTTCATTGTTGAATATGTTATAGAGTTAATGTTTTTCTTTTCTTTTGAACTATATCAACTTAAGTTATATTGGAAAGTATTTTAAGTTATGTTGAAATTTAAGAGTATTATCATACTAACTTTTTCTTAATTTTAGTTATGTTATATTTCGATTCCAATTTATTTGCTTTAGTAGTGTTGGCTTGTTATTTCATATTGCATCTCATTTATTTTAGTTAGAACTGATAGATTATTTTTTTTGTAAATTTAAATAATTTTATGCCATTATATTTATAATATTAATACTTTTTTTCAAACATGCATTCCATGATGTTATTAAAATATATGCCTTTTTTAGTTTTTATAATTTTATATTTTTTATATTGTTTGTTTTTTGTTTTTGGGGTTTTTTTTTTTTTATAATATATTTTTTTCACGTTTTTTAAATATATATATATATATATATATATATTTATTAATTAATATATTTTCAAAAAGACAATATATTACCTCAAATATCAATTTAATATCATTCATAAAGGCACATATATGCAAATATTAATTTTTTATTTATTTTAAAAAAATTTAATCTAGTTGTGTAAATAACTTGTGCAACCAAATGATATGCCTATAATTACATTGTAATTATATTATGACAAACAAACAGATCATAATAATTATTATATTGTGTAATTACGACCGTAGTAATTACACAAATTCGAATTACTATGATGATTCCAAACATACCCTAAATAAATTGACTTTTTACTCCTAAAAATTAGAAAAAATACTTATATATGACATAATACACATAATTAATAAACACTTTTACCATTAAAACAAACAAGTAAAAAAACCTAGAGATGTTCATAAAAGACCCAACAATGGAAGCAATCGGCACAGAAGAAGACACAATTGCAGCGGAGAAACCAAGAAAAAGAAAAAAGGATGAATCCTAGAAAGACACCACAGAAGAAGAAAGAAGAAGAAAGAAAGATGATTAGTTTGAGTTTGAAGAAGATAAAGGTATTGCTAAGTTCAGTTCAGGCTTCTTTGACTGAAGAGGTTGCTTTTCAAACGCCTCCGTCCGTCACACCAGACAAAACTTATACTCCTCCATAAGCAACGAAGCGCCGATTTTTCACAACACTGTCTTGCCCTTAATAATCCCTTTCCATAGACTTGCTCTATAAGGACTTATCATTTTGTTCGAAAATCATTATTCGTGTACCAATCCATATACAATAGATATAACCTCTTTCCATAAAGCGTCCTCCTCTTGGGAGAATCTCCATAACCATTTCCCAATAGTGTTGCATTAAAAATGAAAGCCTCCTTATTTCCAAACCCCTCTCTCACCATGGGAACTATAATATTCTTACACTTAACTAAATAAAATTGCTTTCCCCGCTCTTCCCTTCCTGTAAAAGTCTCTCAGCAGTTTCTCTAATTTCTTAGCAACACTCACAAGTGTATGAAGTAAATACATAAAATACGTAGATTTGTTAACAAAGCTGACTCTAATATTATCTTCCGCCCCTGAAGCCGTATTTCATTTTCCAAACACTCAATCTATTGAAAAACTTTTCAATGAACGGTTACCACAAATCTTTATTTTTATAATTTTTTCACCTAGAAGCAAGCCTAAATGCATCATAGGCCGTCGGGTCACTTTGCACAAACAAACACCTTCTAAACTATAGATATTTTGCACCACATCTAGGAATCAATTATTTTTTGTATGTGTATGCGTAATCTAGACCTTTCAAACCAAATTAAGGACCTGAATAGATATCGACGCTGTCTAACTTGTGGTTCATAAGAACTAGTGTATTTTAATCAAATAATAGATGAGATGTCGACATGTTACCCCTCCTATTATCATCTACCTCAAGTCCTTTAATAAAATTGCCTTCAACTGCCTATCCATAAACCTACTGAAAGCCTCCATTAAAAAAAAAGGAAAATAGTAATGGTTAGGAGTTCTCCTTGTCTAATTTCCTCAAACTTTTGAGAAATCTGCATGGAGCACCATTCACTAGGATGGATAAATTAACCGTAGACACGCAGTGTGTTATCCAAGTTATCCACATGTGACCAAAATGCCATTTTCAATCATATAAATGGAGAAGTTCTACTTTCATGATCATATGCCTTCTTGATGTCTAATTTGTATAGTAATATTGGTCCTCCACTTCTCAATATCGAAGCAATCATATCATTTTCTATAAGGGATGCATCATGAATTTGGACATTCTAATATTTTAGATAGGATTATTAATCACCAGTTTCATCCAACTAGCTAGAACCTTGTATATTATTTTATACACTCCCCTACGAAACTGATGGCTTTGAATTCTTATATATCCTTACTTCATTCTTCTTGGAATGAGCACAATGAAAGAAGAGTTGAAACTCTTCTCAGAAGCCTATGTGTGATAGAAGTGGTCGAAATAGTCCATTCCATGTCAGTGACAATTACCTAGCAATAATGAAGAGCTTTATAGTGAATCATGTCATCTGCCTTTTCTACCTCCTCTTTCTTCAAACATTTCTCCAAACTATCTTTTCCATCTAGGTGATACCTAATTGATTCATCCAATTCCAGTCTCAATTCCCCTTTCCGTGTACAAATGCCTGTAAAATTGTACTACTCCTTCCTTCATTTCCTAAGCCCCAATATATTCTCATTCATCTATCTGTACTCTTCATTTCCTAAGCCCCAATATATTTTCATTCATCTATCTGTACTTTCTCAATAAAGTTATATCTCCTATAAACAGTGACCATGATGCATTATTGTGAGCACAATTATGTTATTCACCTTGTCTGAAAGTTGATTGTGTCAAACCTATTAGGCTAGACCTCTCTTTTTTGATCCATAATAGCATTTAATTCTGATATACTTATTCTTCAAAAAGTGAATACCATTAATCCCTAACTAATAGGCATGTATAATTCCACAAAAGTTAGGAACTCACTGGGTGAGTATGAGTGTGCCTCAATCCCAAACTACTTAGAGTTTCTAGTAATGCAAACATCTTCAAGCTCACTATTCACTGCCCCTCAATCAACAAACTAGTTAGAGTTTACATAGTTGCATTATGACAACAAGAATCTATTAAACTCCTTTATTCCAAATGGACGCAAGGTGTATAGGGATCTCAATTTTACGCTCCTTATTATTCAATCAAATAAGATAAAGAAGATCCTATATTTTTCCAAGGACAGTCAATAGACAATAGCTCAAGTTGATCATCTAAGACAGACGAAATAAGCTAATGATATTAGACAAATCGATGGGAATACAATAGATCTGCAAAATCATATAGCTAATCAGAGTAAAAGGAAGGCATATATGTAGCTTAAAGAAAAAATGCAAGTGCACAAGAAAATTGAAATGAGAAAAGGAAGAAGAGCTTACGATGAAAGAAAAAGAGAAAAAGGATGTCCTTCAACCGATGGGAGGCGGAGTTAATGGCGTCGAAGAGATGTCCTTTTAGAGAAAAGAGCATCAATGAGTATGTGTTTTCAGAGGTAATGTGTGAGAATCCAAGGAGTCCATTAACACGAGGTCACACGCTTTCTCAAGAGAACGCACAGAGCTTGAGAAAAAGGGTGAGAAAAAATGAGTTGAGGGTGTCAACCAAAGTTTTTAAATTAATAATGGTGATTACTTTGACCACTTAGGTCAAATCTTGAGCTAAAATTATAATTAAGTTAATTGAAATTTAAAAGGTTATTTTAAAACTTGTTAAACTTTTAAAAATGCAAAAAAAGCCCTCAATTATTTATTTAAAAAACAAACTGACCACTTTTCACATTTAACTCAAACTCCCACAGAGAATACTCATTCACCGCTCTTCTTTTCTTCTCTTCAAACTACTCCATTTCGGCAACCTCAGCCTCCGACGACCCTAACCTCTACTAACTCCAGTCAGGCGTTATCTCTAATCTAAGTGCCGTTTTTTTGGTTAAAAAGTTAGGGTTTCAAAATATATTTTGGTTAAAGAAGAACAAGAAGAAGAACTGGAGGAAGAACTGAGTCTTCTCTTCTTCAAATTTAGGGTTATCTGCTTGTTTCTTCATTCTTAAGAAAGAAACCCAAAAAATCCCAAATTTTTAATAATTGCTAACATTTGATAGTGTTCACCAGTGTTGTTTTGCTGTTGTTCATCAGTGTTTGTGTTGTTATTTTTGGTTGTTGTTGTCCTCTATGATATAATGGTGGATATGGCATTGTATTTTTGAAAAAAGAGTTTTTTTAATTTTTCCCAACAGATTAGTAACCTGTTGAGGAAAAATCAAAACAACTAAGTAATATGCTGCAACAGCGGGAATATGTTGCAACAGATTTCTTAGTTGTTGAAAAAAATAAAATATTTAAATGAGTTATTTTGATTTTTCAACTAATGGGTAATATGTTGCAACAATTCACATCTATTGAAAAATCAAAACCATATAATCCTTACTTTTATTAAAAGTTCTTTAAGGTTAGAGCTTTGTAAATTCACTTAAATTGTAGTAACCAAGTTCTGATATTGATTTAATAGAATACTATTGCACTGGCCCTTTTGAACACATTTGACACATTGTGTAATACTCGAAAGCCCTAAGTTGAGCCAGAGTTGAAATGGATAAAACTAAATTTTCTACACCAGGTCACGGGATGAGCCGTCCCATGACCGTAGGGTGCACCCACGAGTCGTGGAGTGACTCTTGGGGAGGAGTTTGGCCGTGGTTGAAATTTTAAGTTTGGGGTGACCACGAGTCGGGGTCAGCACCATGTTCGTTAGGTCAATCGTGGTCTGGAGGAGGAAGAATTCTAACAGTGTTGGCAACGACTTGGCCTGCAATCGTTGATACACCACGAGTCGTGGTGTCCCTCATGGTGATCCTCAGAAGAATAATGGCAGTGTTGATCGCGAGTGCAGACCAAGAGTCGTGGTGAGTGGGCATGAGTCATCCTGTCCTTCGTTGGGACTGGCAGTGTGTTTTTCCTTGGGAATTTATTAAGGGATTTTTCATAATTCCTAAATTCCTAAGGCCTAAACTAAGTCATTTTAAGATCAGAATAAGAGTGTTTTAAGAGGAGTAGATTCATTCTAGAGGCTTATTCACTTTCATGCATGCTACAAGCTTAGAGTTGGGGGTGATCAAGCCTAGTCTCTTTAAGGTTCTTCTCATTTCCATTGGGCAATCAAGGAAGTTACGAAATCAGATTTCGTCAGGTATGTAGGGTTATGAATGGGTGTAATTGTCCACTACCTAATCCCTCCCAATTCATGAAAATTCTAGTTGATGTCATGGGGTTTTAGACCGACATAATTTCTAAATATCAATCATGGTGACCTGAGCATGTTTCTAATGTTGAATTATGCTTAATGGACAGATTTTACAATGTTTTTCAATTATAGCTTATGTTTTCAGTTCTATAAATTATGATGCCTATCCATGAAAGTTCTTGAAAGTTGAGATCTATAAAATATATATTCAAGCATGATGAGATATTTTATCAAAAATTATGATTTTGAATTACCCATGTCTATGTTCATGTTTTCGAATGATCAAGTCTATGTTAAGCATGTTTAAGTATTTGGCAAGTCCATATGATCAAGTATGTTTCATGAATTTGTCTAAACTACATGATTAGCTTACCACATGCATTTTGGAGTCTAGACTCCTACTATTTCAGCTTGTGGTATTGATGTCTTTGTGAGTTTACAACACTTTGCGATGCTCAAAACTAAGAAAATAGCATGGACTTAGAGTATATTTATATGGATATAAAGACTTTTCTCTGGTTACAAGATAAATAGGCGTTGGAGCAAGAATGTGTAAAAGATAGCCTGAAAGTACAGAAAATAGGCTTAAGTCACAGTTCTCAGTACGGCCTTAGGATGGTACTATGAGCCGTCTACTGTAGATTGTAAAGTTTCAGAAGGCTAAGGATGAAGAGTGCATCATATGACTCATATTACGAGTCGTACAATGCTTGTATGGGACGTATTATAGAAGTCATGGAAAGATTCAGAAGTTTTTGCACAAGGGCTGACTCTGATACGAATAGACAATATGGTCATTGGAATCAAGGTACAAGTCCTACCAAAGCACTCATGAAGAACTTTAGAAAATTTTTGAAAGTCTCAGAGTCAAGCTACAGAAGCACGGTCACGACTCATACATTCTTCCTCTAGTCGTACCAGGTCCAACACTTAGCCAAATATCATCCAGCCAATGACATACCGGAAGAAGGTACGGCCATTACTACCTGCTATGGAGTCGTAGGAATGATCGTGACACAAACGGCTTCAGTCATGGAAATTCACCCTGTTAGCCTGGGAAAAGTTTATGTGTATAAATATGTTTTATGTTTTATTTTCATGAGAATGAATTAGAAAGATTAGACACGAGTAAGTTAACATTAGAGGGCAGTGAGAATTAAGTTGATTGACTTGTGATTAACCTTTTCTTGACTTTCTCTTGATATTCATATTTTGATCTTGAGTATTTTGCTGATTTATACAAAGAAGTTTCTCTCATCCATAATTGTAAGTATTGATTTATGTATTTAATAATGAATGCAAATTACAATTTTGCAACTATGAGACTAAAACCTCCATAGCTAGAGTTGTGGGAACCATGGTGGATTAACAAGCTACTTCTTTAAACTGTTGTCTGCATTTTTAGGGTTAAAGTTCATTGACACTTGATTCGATTATAACCTTGGTCCAGTCCTGTGGGATCGATACTTGGCTTACTTGAGCTGTTTTACTACTTGTTCGACCACGTGCACTTTCGTGTAGTCATCCTGGGCCCAACAAACAAGTTTTTGGCGCCATTGTCAGGGATTGGCAATTGAGTACAGAATTATTGTCTTAAGTGTTAGTTTACAATTTCTATATTAGTGCTGACAACTTGGTCTTAGCCTGTCTTTGCAGATATTTGATTCTGTTGAACACTGACAAGAGACAAGGAGCTGGTGGATTCATACTTAGAGCTGGAAAGACAATTCCATCGTCAAAGGAGAGAAGCTCTAGAGACAAATCTGCAGTTGCTCAGACAAAAATTCCTGGAGCAACACAGAATCCACCACTTGTAGAGCGGTGTTGATGGCCGAGGAAATGGCAGCTAGGCCGGTTCGTGAAGTGGCAATCCACATGCTAACAACGTTACATCTAGCATTCGCAAACCTGAGCCAGGAGGGAGGTTCGAGCTTAAACAGAATATGGTGCAATTGCTGCACACTAACGGGCAATTCACAGGTCTCCCTCACGAGGATCCACAACATCTCAAAACTTTTGGAGATAAATTGTACTACATCCCATGGAGTATCATCCGATTAAATCAGACTTACATTAGTTCCCATTTACACTTTTGGGAGAAGCAAAGGGAGTGGTTGAAATCTGAGCCACCTAATTCCATCACCACTTGGGATGATCTTGCACGGAAATTGCGATGCGGTTCTTTCCATCCGGTAAAACAACAAGACTTAGAAGTCAAATTCTAAGTTTTAAACAAAGAGAGGAAGTTTGTATCAACTTGGGAAAAAATTCAAATCTATGTTGCGGGATAGTCCTCATCATCACCAATCCAATGATGTGCTGGTGCATACTTTCATAGAGGGTTTGGAACCCACACAAAAATCTTGCTAGACTCAGCGGTTGGGGGACAAGCATTGAAAAGACTTAGAGGCTATGCTTTGTTAAATCGTATTTCGCAGAAATCAGAGTGGAATGTGGACTCTTCAAGAGGAGGAACAAGGAAAGAAGCTGGAGTCTTAGAAGTGGATGGTTTTATAGCTATCGCTGCACAAATAGCTGCGTTACAGAATCAGCTCAACACCCATGACCAATATGAGCTTGAATCAGTCTCAAGCCCCGGTGAATGTAGTGCAGTAGATTTGGTGTGAAGTGTGCGGCAGTAATGAACACTAGGCTGAGTGTTGTGGAGCGAATCCTGATTCAGTGAACTTTGTTGGTAATGTACAGAGAAATAATCACCAACAGTATGGCAACAACTACTACTCTAACTGGAGGAGTCAACCGAATTTCTCTTGGGGTAGTAACATCCATCAGAAGGGCAGAGTTCGAGTCAGGGGGCGCAGAGAAATCAAGGAGGGCAGCAGAACTATCAGTCCCAATATAGAAGCAACAATGCACCTCCTCCACCACCATCACCCAACATTGAGGAAATGTTCAACACAATGATAGCTAACCAAGATCCAATTGCAGGCTGACTATGTGAAATTGGCAGCCGATGTGAAGATAATCAGTTAGCTACTAAGGCGCTGGGTACCAGTTTGGGCAACTAGCTGGAGCTCAAAAACACCAGGCCGAGAGAGGGAGGACTTGCAGGTGACATGACCCCAACCCCAAAGCAAGTGAATACGGTGACCACAGGAGTGGTTTACAACTCCAAGGAGGTGGAACCAAAAAGGCCCACCTCAGCAGTCTGGAGCAGTGGAGAATGAGAGGGAGCACAGTAGTGAGAGGGGAAGAAGAAGGAAGCTGAACCAGAAAGACCACCACCCCCGTTCCCTCAAAGATTAAAGAAACACAAGGAGGAATCATGTTTCAAAAAGTTCATGGAGGTGTAACAGAGTACACATTAATTTACTCTTGTTGATGTTTTGCAGGTGAGTGCCGAAGTACGCAAAGTATATCAGGACATCGTGAATATGGCTTAGGGTTGACTGAGTATGCTACGGTGGCGCTTACGGAGGAGTGCACCTTCCCGGATACAAAACGGGTTGCCCTGGCAGCTCAAGGACCACAGGAGCTTTACAATTCAAATTACGATGGGGCGAGTATCGAGCTCACGGATTATGTGATTTGGGAGCGAGCATTAACTTGATGCCGATATCGGTATTCAAGAAGTTGGGGCTAGGAAGTCCTAGACCAACGACAGTGATCTTGCAACTAAGAGGATCGTTCTTTGAAAGCTGAACCAGATGGCATTGTGGAGGGCGTGCTGGTGCGAGTGGGCTCCCTTATCTTCGGAGACTTCGTCGATGCTGGATTTTGAGCCGGATGCGGAAGTCCCATTTATTTTGGGACGTCCTTTCTTGGCGACCAGAAGCTAATTGATGTAGCTGCAGGGCAACTTAACCATGCGGGCACACGACAAGGTGAATTTATTTAATGTGTACAAGGCCACGAAACTTCCGACCGTGTACGTGGAACTCTCAGTGATCAACGTGTGACCGACGGATATTGCTCGGGTGTTGAGTCTGAGCCAGTGGGAAAACCACCGGTGAAGGACCCCCCAAAACTGGAGTTGTGGCAAGAAGATCGAGATGCCACGGTCGCAGTTAACGGGCATTGGTGTAAGCAGGACATGGGTGAGGAGGGTGTTCGGAAGAAAACGTTAGATCACCCTAGGGGATGGTCAAAGGCTTAATGAAGTCGAGCCGCGACGGTAAAACAGGCGCTGCACGGGAGGCCACCCTGTGAAATTGTTGTAAATAGATAGAGTAGAATTAGGTAGTTATAAAAATATATATAAAATTAAATAAAAACTATTAAATTGACAAGTTTAAAAGAATAAAAATTTACCATTTAATATATACCAATTTCTTGTTGTGAGATGAATTTCAGGTTGAACGGAGGGCAAAAATGCAAAGGATCGCAAAGGAAAAATCGAGGTAAGATAAAAAGTAAAAGGTGGCAAAATAGTGAGCCCACGCGTTGGCTCCATATCACGGAGAGGTGCCCGCGTTACCCTCCGTGACACGTTGAACTATTTCACGTCAGGTCACACCGGGTCACTGGGTGAGCCACGCGAAAATCCTCCTTTTTAACCCCGATTTCCTCATTTTTCCTCATTTCTTCTCCCCTCCGCGACGAAACCCCCTAAAATCCCTCCTTCCTCAACGTGACACGGACTAGGATTGAAAATTCTTCAACTTTTTCTTCGATATCATCAGATTAAAGGTATGTTCTTGAACTCAACCTCAATTTTTGCTAAAAGTTTCGATTTTGAGCATGCAGAATTGAGTAAACCTTGCCCTAAGTGTAAACTGAGTTAGATTCATTTGAGTTATTGTTGATTGACGTTCGTAGTATCGTTGTGATTATATGAACTCGTATATGAACTCGATAAATACATGTTGGATTGAATTTTTTGCGAAATTGCTAGCTAGGGTTGGTATGTGAATAGGAAGAAGTTAAATTGAGTTTGAAATGTCAAATTTTTTGGGTTGTGCATGTTGGGTGAGGTGAATTGGGTTGTACTTAATGGAATATGCTAAAGAAATGATGGATTTTCGGGAGAATGAAATTGTTGAATTGCACAGGTTGTCGTTGAGAGAAATTTTTTGCTAAGTGCTATGTGATGAAATGGTATCGATGGTGATATTGAGATTAGCTGTACGAAGTATGAGTAGTACATAGAATTTATTCCATCGAATTCTCTAAATGCACGAGGCATGTGGTTGTTTTTTTAATGTAAATTGGAAAAAGAGAATTGTCTTGCCATAATGTTGTAATTGTGGCTAAAGACTAAGTGTGGGGTGGCCTAGATTAACCCAACCTTAGTCGAAGCTAATTTTGATGTGAATAACATTGGGACTGTCTGTTTGATTTGACAGGAACAATGTCGAGCAGGCAAGACAAAGGAAAGGGTGCATCTACGTCGGGTGCCGAGAGGAAGAGGATCAAACTGGGAGCAGCAGTCCCAGCAGCACCAGCGGTTCCGCGCGGCCAGCGCCATCAATACGGAACTCGATGGGTGACTGACGAAGGGGAGAAGTGGTACACAAAGCACAAGGAGGACAAATACTTCCCCAAGGAGCACATTGCAAGGGAGCCACTTGCACAGGAATTCCCCAGAATTGTACATCGGATTGACGCTGTCGGGCTGAACTTCATTTTTGAAGAGCCCAAGGAGTGCAATATTTATTTGATTTGGGAGTTCTACGCAAACTGGAACCCGACGCTCCGTAGTCACACTGTCAAGATAAGGGGCAAATTGTCACTTTTGAGCCCCATCACCTTAATGCCATCTTGGGGGTGCGGGACACAGACGCCCATGTACTCCGGCAGCTGAACATAACTTCACCATATGCGGATATCAGACGCACTCTGTGTGGAGGCTGTTCTACAGCACGGTGGAGCAGGCATAAGGAGAGGGGCTACCATCAGACACTGCCCTACTCGCAAATGAACAGGGAAGCCAGGATCTGGCTAAAAATT
>JACEIK010009662.1:23543-35838 GCA_018107945.1 Datura stramonium | reverse complement strand
CGACTCATTGTCTCCCACAGCGAGTAGTAACATAACCCATACTACCCATCCCTGACTAGTCCAGAACCAACCCACGACTCCTACCTACGAGTCATACCATCTTCCAATGGGTCGTTACAAGGCCCGTTGTTCCAACTCTTTCCCTCATAACGGCTAAGCATGGGTGGTTCCCATGGGTTGTGGGTCCTTACTACGACTCATGTCCTCAATCGTCCTAAAGCGAAATTTTAGATTTTTCTGCTGCTTCTCATTTTCAATTCCCAAGACTAGTCTTAGACACTTTAGGGGTATTACAACAACCACCTCCTTTCCTTTTGGTGACATGGTACCTATCAAGCAAAAATCAAGAACTTAATAAAATTAGTTTGTGAACCAAATGTAACTAATTAAGTGTTGAAGGTGAAAAATTCACTGCACACATAATTTGCTAGCATACATGTGAAAATTTTTCAAATAGGGTACTCAAGACTTCCCCCATCATCATCCAATCTCAACAATTCAATTTAATTCACTACTACATACTACACTAAGTTCATGAATTTTTCTTTCTTTTCGACTCTCCTCTAGCTTTTAGCTTTTAATCAAGAATGAATCACCTAGGCCATCCCTCTCACTTTGCTCCTCCAATTCACAACTCAAGTAATTCATATAATGGAGTAACAATATTTAACTCAATCAACCAACAATAAACAATTTACTATAATTCAACATGAATTTATCAAGAATTTCACCAACTCAAGCATTTATCACATTCAAGAATTCAAAGTTTCATGTATTTTCTCTCTCTACAATTAATACACCTCCCCACCAACATTCAAGAATTCAATTTACCAACACCCATCATCCCCACAAGTTCAAATCACCATATTCAACCAAGAATCAAGCTACTCAACAAAGATAACATACAATCATGAAAGAATTTAAGACATTAAGCTCATAAAATCAAAAACATGAAATTCAAGTTTGTCACCAACAATGGTGATTTTGGTGTTCTAAATGTTTGGAAAGAAGGGTGTTGGAGTATGCTTGTATCATTAATCAAACAAGAGAGAAGAAATATACTTACTTGAGTTTAAGATGAGCTTCACCAACTTGTTGGAGAAAACAACAATGGAGGGGAGAGGGAATGGGGAGTTATGGCCTTATGGGAGAGAGAAAAATTTTTGTTTTTTGTTTTTCAATTTTTTGAGGGAAAAGAATGAATGGGACTTTAAATAAAGATGTGGACATGAGATTTTATGTAATTGTAAGATCTTTTAAGTCAATATTGACTCAAATTGACCAATATTTTTATCCAGATAACCCCTGGCGCGCCGCCCCCTCTCTCTTATCACAGACTTAGAAAAAAATTCTCTGGAGATAGGGGTTGGCGCAACGCGCCACCTGTAGCATCACCTAACAAAATTTCTTGATGTCCTTACTCTCACGAACTTTCTTGATTTATACTCATGATTTCATACTATCATTTTACTAGCATGTTTTACTTACCTTACATACTCAGTACATTGATAATGCTCAAATAATACCCCTGTAAAACTATGACGGGGACATTGTCAATAAAGAACCCAACTAGGTTGGGGTCAATCCTCAGGGAATATGGTCAAGATGTATAATAACGCTAGTGTTTATGCTTTTAGTTCAATTATCTCCTGAATTGAGGTTTTAAAAAAGCAATCAAGTAAGAGTATTGTAAATTGATGTTATTGTCATGTTTATGCAATTAGCTAGGGAAGTGTTCCCCGGATTCATAACAACTTCGAGTTATTAAACCAGTGATCTATCCCCATACTTAGCCTGCAGATTTAATAACATAGATTCATCGAAACAACTGGTTCATCCCTATTGGATGATTATACTCAATTACTGAATTAGGTCTCTTGAGTGTTTTCACTTTAACTATTATCAACTATTCCAAATTAACTATCCTGCGACTGCAACTCAAGTTATTTACTGAATCATAAAGTTCAAGGCTTTGTTGTTCTTCTCTTTTCCTAATCTCGACTTCTCTAGGTTCAAGCAAGTAGAGAATTCGAGCAAGTCCTATCGTTGCGCATCGTTAAGAATCGTTTAACATAAAGAGATAAAAAAATACAAGCATGCATATGGATTTAGAATCTTTTTATGTTAACCTTAGTTAGTTAATTCACCATGGTTCACACAATCCTAGTTGTGGAGGTTTTAGCTATTCACAATTGAAAGAAGAGAATTAGAGTTCAGGAAAGAAAACTTAATTAACAACTTACAATGATGATTGAATAAAAACCCAAATGATTATTTCACAATTCGACTTCGAACAATTCAAGAACAATGAATAATATCTCCAACAATATTGAAAAACTGAAGAAGAATCTCCAAAGTATCGGTTCTCTATCAAAACGTCGATCTCCTAACAAATATAACCTAGAAAAGTATTTATACAAATAATTAGAAACCTTTCCTAAATTAATAAGGAAACTGCTATAACTGTCGCCCCCCAGATCCTACAAGTTGTAGCTGGTAGCTATGAGTCGTACCTTCCATCCGTACAATGCTAGGCAGCTTTGAAATTGGTTAAGTCCTGGGAGCTGGTACGACTTGTACAATGCTGTTATGAATCTTACATTTCTGTCGTGGTCTGATACTATGAAGTCTGGCATCCTCTGAATATTCCATGAGCCTTGGGTATGACTCGTACATTGATGTTACATCTCAATATCCTCTCGTACCCTAGAATCTGCCTAACAACTTTTGCTCATAAGTTCACCACGGCTCCTTGGTACGAGTCGTATGTGGTCATCACGACTCGTAGAAGCTACTTGTACCCCGAGACTAGCCAAGTGCATCCTTCTGTAATTTTCCATGACTGCTCTGGTATGGCTCGTACTAAGAGTCGTAGTTGGCCATCACCTGGTCCAGTTCCTCTAAATTTTATCATGAGTGCATAGTACAGCTCGTACAACCAAAGTTACTGAGGCCTGCAACTTCACCATTTTCAGCACTCTTTTCCTTTCTTTTATAGAATTCAACTCCAACACATGATTTCCCTGAAAACACAGGAAAAGTGCATCATATCTGTATAAACATACCTAAGACCATGAATATTCTCTTAGTTTTAAGTGTTGAAAGTGCTATAAACCCACAACACATCAACACCCTCAACTTAAAGCTTTTGCATGTCCTTGGATAAACAACACAAAACTATAACACGATGTTTAACTAGAAAGTAAAGTAGAAGACCTACAACCAACACAACCAAAAATGTGCACACATGAACATTATCAAATATCGACCCTCTTTTTCATTCAAAATCAAGTCATCTATGCATAGATGCAACTACAACTCATGAAATACAGGGATCTAGATGTGGCATCTAACTATTAGTAATGAACTGAGCTATCACTAATGTTACTTACACAGAAAACCGGTAGAATGTAATGCAAACCATGTACCCTTATAGCAAATGAAAGTCCCCAACACTCACAAATATACATATATGTGTATGCATATATATGAAATTTGGGACTAACAAGAAAGACTCTAACTCTCACAAAGAAGTTCCAAATGCACAAAGGATACCACAAGCTTCCTCTTATTTTCTCTACCTTGGTTTTTTAGACAGTCGGGCTAGGATCGCTATAGGACCTTTATCTGCTTGTAATGTAGGCTTCGGGTTGGATATAGTAAATATGAAAATAGTGACTAACCCTCCTTGGCACTACACAACTAGACATCACTTTTTACTTTTTACCTCTTTTTCTTTTTTCCTCTTTTTCCTCCCTTTTTCTCCATTTAACTGTCATTTGTGGATGTGTTGAATTTTCTCTTTTTCTTTTTGAACTTTGTTTCTTGCATTTTTCTTTTCCTTTTTCTTTTTTCTTCTTTTCTTCTTCTTTTCTTTTTCTTCACCACACCGCCCTTTCATTAACTAGCTTTTTTCATTTTTCTCCCCCACCTTATCTATGCACCCCTATAATAGTCACCCTCAACATAGGCATTTTAATTGAGTTGAGGTTCACAATGTCCAAGGAGGGACCACGGTCAAAATAGGTTCATTATAAACAAAATAGGGAAGATGAATGGGCTAAGCAATGAAAAGGTCAACTTTTAGGCTCAAAAATGGGATTAAGGGATTCATTTTTATTTGGTAGGGCTATGTAAGCTAAAAGTGGGATATAATCAAAAACGACCTATGATCCTTTCCTAACCAAATGTCCTACAACCTACGTAAAGACCAACCGAGCAAGTTCTAGATCCTCTACACAGTATTGAACTAGGTAAGCAACTGTCGTCTCCCTGGGTATGCAACTTGGGCTCGCTGGGCCCCTGACTATAGTTGTATCTGAGTCCGGAGGACTCCTGAAATCTAAAATCTGAAATCTGAAATCTGAAAACTGTAATCTGCACCCCGGGCGCAAGTGCTCGACAGGGGGTGTGGTATAGTGCTGATCAGCCTGCTATGGGGAATCTACATCCCGTCTTCGTCCGCTAGCGGACGCCATTCCACTCCGTAGAGCGATGCATCCTCACCCTCTGGCGGGCAAGTCGACACAACTATTAACCCTGGGGCGGTCAAGGAAGCTCTAAGGGTGCCCAACACAGAACAATCATGTCTCCACAGANCTGAATCTGATACTGAAATATACTGAATCTGTAATAATATTTCTGGAATATTCTGCTGGGACTTATACTGTTTTACTGAATTTCATGTTGAACACTGTATAATAATTCTAACATGCTTACTGAACTCATACTGAATATAATATACGGCTTCTAAAATATTCTACTAGAATTTGTACTATTTTTCTATACTGGAACTACTAGCTTGCCGAAAGAAACTGGCTTTACATACCTCAACTGTCGACTTTCTGATTAACTGGCGTAGCTCGGCTAGTGTTCAGCTATTTTTTCCCAAATGTATTCATATTCACGAAAGAATAGAATTAATTCTACTATTATTTTGGAAAGAAACCATATTATGGCTATACCTACAGCTTATTCTTCGACTTATCGAAGAACGGCCGAAAACTCGCTATCTCTCGGGGGTCTGAAGGGAGAAATACTCACTTTAATGCTGGGAGTATATTAACACTAGTTTGGAGAAATTCCACTTACCTTATCTCGGCGTGACGATGATTCACCGGCCGAATTTCGCGAAACTAACTCCGCAGGAATTCTCCCGGAAGCTTTATACTTCGCTACCCGAAGTTAATTCGAGTTTGGACTGCGTTTGATGGTGTAAATGAAAGGAAATTTAATCAAACCCTTTGTTCCCCTATGTTTCTGTTCGTTTACTGGAAATTATATGAAGGGAAAATGATTTAAAACGAAGTGGGATCCTTATATACTTGGGGCCTTTAAGTCGTATTTGTCGAATGCGATTTATAAGTCGCATTTGTCGAATGCGATTTATAAGTCGCATTTGCCTTGCGACGCTTCGACTTGGCGCTTGTCCGGTCTCTCCCGGGGCTCTTTTCTCGCACATATGGCATTCTAAAACTCTTAACCAACATGCGAATAGGCCAACTAAGTGTCAAGAACTTATGGGGTGTAACACAGACGTTGATGATTTGAGAGTTCGGATATTGCATGTGGCACATAGTACCAGATATTCTATCCATTCGAGATCCACGAAGATGTTTTAGGACTTGCGAGAAATCTATTGGTGGGATGGTATGAAGGAGGATATTGCAGAGTTCGTAGCCAAATGTCCAAACTATCAGCAAGTGAAATTCGAGCATCAAAAGCTGGGAGGCGTACTTCAGGATATTAGCATTCCGACATGGAATTGGGAAGATATTAACATGGACTTCATTACAGGCCTACCTAGTACTAGAAGACACTATGATTCCATTTGGGTGGTGGTAGACAGGTTAACCAAGGTTTCACACTTTCTACCGGTCAAGACCACGGATTCAGCGGATGATTATGCCAAATTGTATATTCGGGAGTTGGTTTGACTTCATGGAGTGCCCTTGTCTATTATTTCAAACCGAGGTACTCAGTTACCTCCCAGTTCTGGCAGTATTTTAAGAAGGGACTTGGTACTCAAGTCAAGCTCAGTATAGCCTTTCATCTGCAAATGAATTGCCAAGCTGAGCGAACAATCCAGACTCTTGAGGATATGTTAAGGGCATGTGTTATGGATTTTAAAGGTAGTTGGGATGATCATTTGCCCTTAATCGAGTTTGCTTATAACAACAGCTATCACTCTAGTATCCAGATGGCACCGTTCGAGGCTCTTTACGGGAGAAGGTGTAGATCGCCCATCGGATGGTTTGAGGTTGGTGAGGCAGCCATGATAGGACCTGATTCGGTTTATGAGCCATGGTAAAGGTCCAGTTGATAAGGCACCGATTAAAAACCGTGTAGAGTCGTTAAAAATCGTATGTTGATGTGAGGAGAAGGTATCTGGAGTTTGATGTGGATGATTAGGTATTTCTAAAGGTATCCCCATGAAGGGGGTCATGCAGTTTGGGAAGAAAGGGAAACTCAGTCCCTGATATGTTGGTCCCTACTAGATTGTGAGGAGAGTTGGTAAGGTGGCGTATGAGTTGGACTTACCATTGGAGTTATCTTCAGTACATCCCGTATTTCATGTATCACTCTTGAAAAAGTGTTTAGGTGATCCAGCTTAGTAGTTCCGGTTGACAGCGTTGGGGTAAGGGACAGCCTCAGTTATGAAGAAATTCCCGTTGAAATCTTGGATCGTCAGGTTCGGAAGTTAAGGAACAAAGAAGTAGCTTCAGTTAAGGTTTTATGGAGAAATCAGCAGATTGAGGGAGCTACGTGGAAGCCAAAGCAAATATGATGGCTAAATACCCTTATTTATTCTCTATCAGCTCAGTTCCGACTTGAGGTATCAGTTTTACTCTATGATTGTATTTAGTTTTCATGTTTAGTTCATGTGTTCAAGTTTCTTTTATGTGTATGAATGTGTATGTGAAGAATGCGATCAGTTCAGCTATGTGTGATGAATCAGAGATAGTCATTCCGTAAAAATTTTGGTTAAAATGATCAGTGTTTATATATGATAATTGCATGTCTCTGTTTTCTGCTTATTTCTAACATTCGAGGACGAATGTTCCAAAGGGGGAGATATTGTAATACTCGAAAGTGCGTAGGAATAAACCCAGGGGTGAAAGGTTGAAAACTGCAGAAATTGGGAAAAAGGTTGCAGAACGAGCCAAGGTACGGCTCGTGGTATCAAACCAAGAGTCATTGGTTGAGATTAGGTTGTGTGACAGTGCAGACAACGGGCGACATGACGATTCGTTGTGGGATACAACAAGCCGTTGTTAGTAGTCGTTAGAAGAAGTTGGGTTCTTTAGGTAGGTTATAACGGGTCTCCCAATGACCCGTCAGGAGATACAATAAGTCGTTGGTTGTGGTTGTTGTTGGAGGATAGGGTTTCCAGTGGGATTGACGGAAGGGAAACAATGACTCGTCATTGGAGTCGTGGTGTGGCCCGTTAGAAGATAAGATGCCAAGGTCCATGAGCAAACCACGGACGATGTGACGGACCGTTGGTTGTTAGGACGGTGTGACCTGTCCGTTCGTTGAATGGTTCCGAAAGTAGATCTTCAGCAGTGCATACGACGAGGGACACGACGGGTCATTGTTGGTTCACACGACCCGTTGGTGCTGTCCGTTGGTTCCATCCGGCCAGATTTCAGGACAGGTTCATTAAGGGTAATTTAGACTTTTTCACGATATAAGGCCCTAAACTATGTCGTTTTGATTTGTAAAAGCTGGGTTTTAAAAAGAATGGCCTATTCTAAACTGCCATTCATACGTGCAAGGATATTTAAAGGTGATCTAAGGGAATTTTAAGCTTTTCTCTTCAATTCTTCCAATTTCATTCTTGAGCTTCTAAAGAGAGTTAGAATTTGACAATCCCAAGTATGTAAGGTCGTCAATGGGTGAATTCTTCCACACCCATGCTCCTACTCTATGATTTTACTTAAGATTTATCAAAAACTCATGGGGTTTTGTATTTGATTTATATAAAATCTAATGATTTAATTATGGGTTTTGTGATTTTGAAATATTATCATAATCTACGGATTTTGATCATCTTTTGAGATTTAAATTGATTATAATATTGTTGATTTGATTTCTAAGAAATTAAGCTTAATTATGCATGTCCCATGATGAATCGATTTATGATCTATTTTCCCATTGATGTTCTTTACAAGCCCAACTGAATTATGTTTTAAATTATGAATTTATTATGTTACCTATTGTGATTTTAGGAAATTCAAGCTATATGCATGATCTACAAGTATGTATGAATTTTACCAATTATGAATCATGTTTTGGCCAACTCACGGGCCTCATGTCATGGCTAGTTCACATATGTTCAAGCATGTTTATAATTATCATGATTTAACTAGCCCATGAATTCATGTATGTATTATTATGAGCACTATATATGTTTTGGGAGTAGTATCGAACACCGAGTAGGTTCGGGGCTCAGGTTAAGCCCCGAATCTCATGAATTACGTGCCACCGTTGGTATGTTGGGACCCCTTTCTTGTTTGTCCCTGGCCCAAATGGCCCCTTTTCATGGTGATATCACACGTTCATGGTTCCTACCCTTGGAAAGGTACGAACACCCTCCCGACTAGGGTTACAAGCCGGGCTTCATGTGTGTTCATATGGGGTATGCCGGCTAAGAGAATCTCCTACTGTTCCTTATGATTTATGCATTTTATGATTATGTATGATGGCTCAAGTCATGTTAAGCAAAGCTCTTCTATTATGATTACGATTATGTTTATGTTAAGAATGTTTTGAAAACCTTGAGTAGTAGGATATGTTATTATAATTTACGATACAAGCATGATGTTCTACTCTTATGATCATTTATGAATTTCATATATGTTTTAAATGTCCGTTTTACCTATCTTGCATACTCACTACATTCCACGTACTGACTGCATACTTTCTATGTTGTATCATTTCATGATACAGGTCCTAGTTCTCAGGCTCATCCTCACCCGTAGATAGTTTCAGATTTGCTCTCAGCACTCTTGGTGAATCCTCATGTTTCGAGGGTTGTATGTTCATACTCTATATTGTTCTTTCAGTTTATGGATGTTGGATTAGTTGGGGAGTTGTCCCATCAATTTGTCCTTCATGTTTAGAGGCTTATTAGACTACAGATTGTATCCAGCCGTATTGTATACGTCTTGTACTGATTTTCCCTTTGGCTATATTATGATTACGTTATTTTATGTTAAGTCTTACGCTCATGTGAATGAATTAGATGTATGCTCATGCCATGGGCCGACTTGGGGTCTCTCAGGGCTCCTTATCCTGTGTCTACGATCCGGGTGTACGTTTGGGTCGTGACAACACTGGTGATTGAATAAAAATCTAATTGATTATTACACAATTCAACTTCGAAAAATTCAAGAACAACGAATAATATCTCCAAAAATATTGGATAACTCAAGAAGAATCTCTGAAGTATCCGTTCTCTATCAAAAAGTTGGTCTCCTAACAAAAATAACCTAGAAAAGTACTTATACAAATAATCAAAAACCTTTCATAAATTAACAAAAAAAATTGTTATAACTGCCGCCACCAGATCCTACGAGTCATAGCTGGTAGCTATGAGTTGTACCTTCCATTTGTACAATACTAGGTAGCTTTGAAATTGGTTAAGTCCTGGGAGCTGGTACGACTTGTAGAAAGCTATTACGAGTCATACGTTTTTGTCGTGGTCTGATACTGCGAATTCTGGAATCCTATGAATATTTCCACAAGACTTGGGTATGATTCATATATTGATGTTACGGCTCGTGGTATCCTCTTGTACCCTAGAATCTTCCAAACAACTTTTGCTCTTAAGGTCACCACGGCTCCTTGGTATGAGTCATATGTGATCATCACGACTCGTAGTTTCTACCCGTACCAGGAGACTAGCCAAGTGTATCCTTCTGTAGTTTTTCACGACTGCTCAGATACGGCTCATACCAAGAGTCGTACTTGGACATCACCTTGTTTTGTTCCTCTTAATTCTATCACGAGTGCATAGTACGGCTTGTACCACCAAGGTACGGCTTATACTGAGGCCTGCAACTTCACCATTTTTTGTACTCTTTTCACTTCTTTTACATAATTCAACTCCGACATATGATTTTCCTAAAAATACAGCAAAAGTGCATTATATCTGCATAAACATACCTAAGACCATTCATATTACCTCAGTTTTAAGCATCGAAAGTGTTGTAAGCCCACAACATATCATACATTCGAAGTATTGCATGCATTCTATGCTATATCATTTCATAATATAGATCCAAGTACTCAGACTCAGCCCACGATTAGATACGTTCCTGACTTAATCAGCTAGTAGGGGTGAGTCCTCATCTTTCGAGGACTAGATTTATCTACATCAATTCAATTCTTTTACTTAATTTTATTTTCAGACTCTGAAATTAGCTGGGGGCTTTGTCCCAACAACTCATCAGTTTGTAGAGGCTTTTAGAAATAGAGTTAGCATGTTCAGCTTTGTGACTCAGTGTTTAATTATCATATTATCTTGTTATCTGTAAGGGTATATCTTACATTTCAGTTAGCTTCTGCTCAGTTTTACTTATAAGTTATATTGTGCTAGTAATATGCTACACCGTGGGTTAACTTGAAGTCATTCATAGCTCTAGATCTCGTGTCTCTATACAAGGTCCATGCTCAGGTTGTGACAGCATTAAACACTCTTTCTGTGAAGGAGAGGTGACAAAGCACTTGTGGAGGATCTTTGGAGGACCATTGGGTATCACACATCAACATTGTTCTGTCAGGAGACTGTTAACACTTGGTGGAACATAAAGGCCCATAATACCATCCACAAACTAGTCCTACATGTCTTGCCAGTCATTATTTTCTGGGAAATATGGAGATCTTGGTCTTTCTATAAGTATGGGAAAGCTAAATCCTTCAACAAGAATAAAATGGAGCATCAAATATTTTGGAACATCAAAGCCACTCTAAGACTGCCTTCGTTAAACATTGTCTTGGAGGAAATTGGAACAACATCTGCTCAACTATAGAGAGATTAACGCCAGTGGTCCTATGGAGGCAAGTTGTCTGGAATAAGCCTTTTGTGGATAGGATTAAAGTCAATACTGATGGCAATTATGACAGAAGTGAGGGAAAAGATGAGATAGGAGGCATTATCAGGGATCACAATAGTGACATGATCATGGCATTCTCAATGTCCATTCAATGTGAAAGCAACAACTAAGTTGAGGCTGCTACAAGGATCCAACTGGAACTGGATTCGCTCATCATAGCCAATATGCTCAAGAATGAAGACACCAGGAATCTGAAA
This sequence comes from Datura stramonium, assembly GCA_018107945.1. Classification (NCBI taxonomy): domain Eukaryota; kingdom Viridiplantae; phylum Streptophyta; class Magnoliopsida; order Solanales; family Solanaceae; genus Datura; species Datura stramonium. Next base: position 24,521 of record JACEIK010009662.1, on the reverse strand, counting down.
CTAAAACCTATCCTATTAGCCTCTATCTAGGCTTTAAAAGACATGGATGCTGAAATTTCTCATTGTTTTAGAGAAGCTAATGGTGTGGCAGATTTCTTGGCTAAGCTAGCATCTTCTACTGGGCTTATAGCCTTCTACTCCTCTTACCAACAACTATCTAAATAAATGAAGGGGATATACCAACTAGATAAATGTCAACTTCCTAGTATAAGGAGAAGATATGACAAATCTAATTTTTTTTGTTAGTTAGTTCTTCTCCTTTGGTTCTTATATGGAAGAGTTATGCTCTTCCATCTTTTGTTGAGAGTATTGTATCTTACAATCCATGTGCTTGATTTTTTAGAGGTTTTGGTTCCTATCCCCTGTACATAATTGTACTACTTTTGTGGAATGCAATGAACGGTCAAGCCAGACTCATAACACCCGGGCAATGCCTTGGTGATGATAAGTTTATAAATTTAAAAAAAGTGAGCTAAAATATAGTTAGTTGCTAATTAGTTAGCTTATATTTCTAGAGTAGTATAAATAGAAGCAGTTACTTTGTACATGATAGAATTTTGTAGATTCTGTTTTGTAGCTCTATGTTGAAGGAAGATTTCTTCTCTTTTTTTGTGTTCTTCACTACTCAATCTACATTACTGATCTTATACACACACACACACACACACACATATATATATATACAGACACTCACATTTTTTTGTGTATGTGTGTGTGTGTATGTATAGATAGATACACACATTATAGGTGTTGTTGCATCTTGAGATCCTACGGCCATGGTTCCGCTGCATCATAAAGAGCAATTGTGAGGAATCACCATTGTAGAACAATCATTTGGTTTGGTTTATTCTTTGACTCCATTTCTCCCCACCTCCCCCACGAATAAAAGAAAGAGAGACAGAATTTATTCCACCTTCCCTGTATGAGTAGTGAAGAAGTATAGAACTCTTTAGTTGGTTGTTGACCAACGAAAAAAAT